>VHKM01000312.1:0-120622 GCA_007210695.1 Neogobius melanostomus
AAGAGTACTTACCGTCGATGATGACCTCATCGAATTTTACGACAGTACATGTAGAGTCCGAGTCGGTGTACCGTTGAAACTTTAGCACCTTTGTTGCGCGTACCTCACAGTCCACTGACAATCCCAATGTTAAATACTGCATTCGAAGCTTAACTGACGGTGCTACACCCAAAACTGTAGGGGGCAGGTGTTACTGGAAGCCTTACTCTGGAGCAACTTAAAGGGAGTCTTAGCCAAGTTCAAGTCGAGGAGGGCGTGTTTCGAAGAAAATGTTGCGGGAGTTATGTCCCACAATAGGGAAAACCATTGGAAGGCTGCTGGACACTGTGCCACCCCACAGACAGCCTTTCTGATCACCCCATAGCCCTATGTTAGAACCCACGGACAAAGTGAGTCCAACCCTCCGGCCCTATTGAAAACACCTTACTTCACCCTAAATCTCACTTCAGAACATGCAAAGGCCCAGAAGGACAAACTGTGACCCTAAAACATTGAGGTTCAAAACTGATCTGTAACCCTCCAAGACCAGAAAATCTATTCGTCGAGCATGAGTCCGGTTAACAAAGCAGAAAAGACAGTCCACATGCCCACTCAACACTACGGAATCAGAGCTTCTCTGCAAACACCCAGACCTACACAGTGAATGGCTGACTAACGGACGTGCGCTCCATGTCTGACTTGTTGATGGATGATTCTCTTTTGTCTAGCTTGGAAAGACTCGTAAGATCCTGAAAGTCTTTCTCGCTCCTGCTCCGATGTCATTCGCCCCCTTGGCTGAGCAACTTCCTGCAGGACTATCCTCAAGCTTTTGGACTCTCTTTTGTACAGTTGAAGACGGTGAAGAACTGCTTGTAAGGTTCATGAACACCCTCAAGATCATGAGAAAACCCTCTGCTTATCCATCGCTGCAGGTGGCAACTCCAATCTCACAGTGCGTAGAGGCGGTCTTGAAGCCACATGGAAATGAACAAACAGCTTCTTAAGCGCAGGTTTAACCAGAGGCTTTGGGATTGATTGGTCTTCTAGCAGAACTGCAGTTAAGCTTAAAGAACAAGATCCGCCCACTTACGCATTACTGCTTCTCTTCGCACTGCAGAAAAAGACAAGAAGTTAAAAGTATTCGATGAAAAGCACTTCAGCTACCACAAAGCCAAAAGCAATCTCCCACGAGCAAACGGGTACTGAAACCAATGGACTGAGCAGAGTCAAATAGTCTGAAAGAAAACTGAAAAAACAAGCCCGCTGATCTCAAAGCAGTAGCTGCAGTCGTGGAAACAAAAGAAACAAGCAACACACCAAGCATGACAAACCAAGAAACCTGTAAATAAAAAACTGACCATGTTAAAACTGAAAACACTTACCTTCAAACAGCCGGTCCTAGTTACCAACCCAAAGCCGTGTTATGTTTCCGCTGCGGGAAGACGGCATATTTAGCTACTGGAGTTCAGAGCCAAACCCTGCCCTTGTAGATGCAAAACGAAAGACTGAGAGTGAAAAGAGACAGATTGGACAGTTCAGAATGAGAACAGGTCCTCTTAAACTAACGTCTTGCCCCCGTGCGGGACAAACAGAGGCTAGGCAGAGTTGAACCGTCCCACCAAGTTCAAACGAAAACCTCCATCTAAAAAGTAGTGTTAACCTAAAGTCACACTCAAAGCAGACCCCTTTAAAACCTTCCTAACCTGTTTAATAGGATGAAAAGTACGGCCCAAGTGAAATCAATTGGTCATACTGTGAGTTGTTATTAGATTACTGGTCCCCAGGTGACTACTTCCTGAGTCCTACTAACCAACAACATCTATTCACTCACAAGATTAAGGCCACTTTTTGAACTGTTAGAAGTTGAGGAGCCAACGGTCAGTTTGTACCCTTACTTAGGCACATTGAAATGACATGCACTTTCCCGAAAGCTTTCTTGGGTATTCGAGCTGAATACGCACACTCTTGCCTTTAGTTGCCCTGATGTGCGTGCAGCTCTCAGTCATGGTCTGCTTATAGGGACAAAACACGTTAGATGTACTTTACGAACTGTACTTCTGATGCCCCCTGTGGGCTGCAACTGCAGCCATCATGTCACATGGCTATTAATGCAGCTGTTTAAAAGTCCTTGAGCCTATACGCACCAGCAGTCCAGAACGAACAGCGCCTTGGTTTAGTGACACTGTCACAACATAGTCTCCACGCAGTTAGTTCGCAGGCCAAACAGCTGTTCTAATGGCTCTGTAGCTTTGTCAGCTTCAGTAACAGGAAAGTTTCTCTGTTAGAGGCACGCGTTAATGTCAGCCATACCTAGGTGGAGCATTCCTCATAAAACCCTGCCTAATAGACTTACCTGAAGAACACCTTACCTTGTTCCCAGTTTACTTACCAATGATCCGAACACGACGTTGACAATCCCCCAGACAATGTGTCATTTGGAGAAATCAGTGCTATCAAGATCTATGCTACCAACACTCAGTGGCAGCCCCAAAATCAAATCGTGATCAAAAGGGCCCAATCTGACATTCAACTTTGACTCCTCCCCCATTAGTGCTGAATGGAAAGGAGCGCATATAACAGAAAAACTAGTCAAATGCCAGAAGTATTGCCCAATGACATTAGACTGAAAACGCTCAGTGGAAACAACACCCATCAAATTATCAGATGAAAACCCCATTCAAACCAACTGAGGCGTCCCATACACCCAAATACCTGAAGCGGTCCGTAAGCATCTCAAAAACTCCAAAAAGCAGCGTGATCAAAGAGATCCAACCTCCCCTTTTTCTTCCCCATTATTGTGCGAAGAAAAATGGCGACGTCCGCCTTTGTATTGATTTACAGAAAAGCTTAACATTGCAAACTGTAAAAGATGCTTACGCACTTCCCAACTGGAGGAAAGTTTTCCACTTTAACGTTCTCAGTGGTCTCCGTCCTCGATTAAAGTCGGAATATACGTACTACCCAAATTGAGGTAGAGGAGCTGGACAAACCAAAGACCGTTCGTGTTGTCCCATCGGCTTTGGAATTCAATAGAATGGCCCCCAAGGCATTACAAAAAACGCCCCCAAGCACATTCCAACGACTCATGGAGAAATGTCATGGGCGAACATTGAATCTGCATGAAGTGATCTTGTTCTCGATGATATCATGTATTCTCCCAAAACGCCCGAAAGAACAGGGGAGGTCTGCTTAATGAAAGTTCGGCAAACGCCTAAAAGACTACGGATTAAAACTCTACCCTCCGAGAAATGCAATTTTTTTCAAACTTTCAGTCAGATATCTCGGTCATATCTCAGAACGGACTGGGTAGAGACACGACCCTAAAAAGTGAAAGCCCTAAGTACTGGCCTGTTGCCCCGTGATCTCAAACAAGCTCGCTCATTCTTAGGCTTTTCGGACTACAGGCGGTTTATTAAGAACTATTCCCATCATCGTTTAAGCCCCTCACTGACTTAACCTCAGGTACCCTCCTTGCGCAAAAAGCACAAAGCTCAAAACAAAGCTTGTCCAGTATCAGATCCCAAGACAACCTTTCGGCGAAAGAGGACTTCCTCTGTGACCTTGCTTTTAAAACCATTCATTGAAAAAGCTCAGTACTGCACCTGTCCTGGGTTTTGCTGACCCTAAGTCTTCATATACACTTCATACAGACGCCTAGCACAACAGGGCTTTGGCGCCGCCCTCTATCAAGAGCAGAATGTCAGACTAGTTATAGCTTATGCAAGCCGGTGTCTTAAAGCGATGAGTCCCGTACCCGCCCATAAGTTAGATTTTTAGCCCTAAAGTGGCAGTAACGGAAAGTTTCAGACTACTTATATGGAAATCAGGTTTACGGTCCATGCACCGATAGTAACCTCTGAACCGTACATATTAACTACTGCTAAGATGAGAACGCCATCGAGTTATAGAGTGGCTGCTGCCTCTGTCTACGTTTTACTTTAAGCTCCAAACAGGCAGCACAGCTTAACTCAGACGCCAGATGGCCTTCCAGACGGGCCAACATGGCGAGTTACTGAATGCGCAGGTAACCCAAAAAGAGGCTCGACCGCATACGGCAGTTCACACATTACTCACCTGTCCCTACCTGAGAGTAGCTTAAGTCCGAAGTAGTAGGTCTCTATTTGCGAGAAACACCTATGTCTGTAGCTCTCAAAACATCCCTTTGGTTCACTCTTAGCCCTTACGTAGCCGCATCCAGATGACTTTGTCAATGAGAAACAACTTGTGTGTCTCCTGTGTACCCCATATTCCCCTGAACAGATTCCAAAAACAAACAAAAGAACTGATCCCTGTTATAAGAGAAGTCATCGCTCAAATCGAAACTGGTGAAAAGTCCCACCTACTGTACGACTGAACTTTCCTGACATCAATCTTGGTACTCGCAGAGCTCAATCGACTTGAGATGCACAATTAACTATCCGTTACCGAACACGCCAAGATGGAGAAATTGTCTACTTACCACTTGTCTTACCTGAACCAGCTTACGCATTCTGTCTTCCAAAGTCCCATTGTGACATGCGGCCATTAGGACTGAGCGTACTTTAGATCTTGCAAGAACAAGATATGGTTCAATTGGCCCTCGCATGGCGACATACATTGAAAATAAGATCAAAGCATGCAATCGCTGTGTTAAGACGTAAGGACTCCTCCGAAAAAGCGGCCCGCATGGTCAATATTAATCCACCCGACCACTTAATTAGTCTGGTTTATGGACTTCCATGTCCATTGAGCACCGGAACCGAAGTAATACAAAGGGATGTTGCTCTATTAACCGATCAATTTAGCGAAATAAGCCTGATAAGCAATCCCTACAAGCCAATCAGAAAGCTCGGGACCGATCGCAAAAGCACTTTGGGACAACTTCATGCTCGCATTAACGGGATACCCGTAGCGGTTACATAGCGATTTCAGGGTCCCGATTCGAGTCCCACATCATTTCAAGAACTTGCAAAATATGGGGCATTCCGAAGAAATTTCGAAACGACACCGTATCACCCAAGGAACCCCAGAATATAGATCGCTTCACAGAATCGTTATTGAGCATGCTCGGTACTTCTGGGGAAAAAAGACAAAACTCAAGTGCACAACTATGTCAAACCACTCTTTCATGCGTACAATGTACGAAAAATGACAACAACTAGTTTGCGCCCGTACGATGCTAAATGTCACTCGGTCGGTCCAGCCACAGATTGCCCCGCTGATTTAGGCATTGGACTCCCCTTCATCATAACAAAAAGTTTCGAGTCACATTTCTCGGATACACTCGAAGTAAACTAGCTAATAAGATCCACTCGCTGAAAGAGAAAGCTATAAGATTAGCAGCAGAAAGCGCTAACAAAATGGCAGAAAGAAACAAAACAAGATTTGACATGCGAGTGAAACCTTCAGACTAGAACCAGGCGACAGAGTTTTGGTTCGTGCAGTTCGCCTCAGAGGCAAGCACAAACTAGCAGACAGGTGGGAGACAGATATTCACATTGTGGTGAACCAAGTAGGTGACTTGCCCGTTTACACTATAAAACCTGAAACAAAAGAAGGGCCAGTTCGCACAGTCCACCGCGATCTCTTACTCCCCTGTGGTTTTCTTTCCCCTGTCGAAGAGAAGCCTGTCCAGCCAACTCGTGTCCACAACCAAAAACGAGACAATCGCCTGAACAAGATGAAGAATGTGAAAATTCAGAAACCGAAAATGAGTCTGTCTATTGGTTCAGAGAGGAATCTATCCAAGAGCCCATAACGGTCACTCGAGTTTATGAAATTCCCAAAGCAAAGACATGCTCTGAAGATCCAAATTCTGCTGAAACTCACTTACCTGGATGTGACAACTTACCTGGATGTGACAACTTACCTGGATGTGACAACTTACCTGGAAATGACAACTTGCCTGAAATGACAATTTACCTGGAAATGACAACTTACCTGGAAATGACAACTTATTGGATAATGGAAATCTGGAGGAAAACGAAACAATTGTGGAAGAGACAAACATGACAATGAAATGGAAAATGGAACCAACTTACCGGATGAACCTACCTGTGATGGACCTGTGGAGGAAAAAGGATCAAATGACAATCAAACAGAATCGAGTCAGTCAAAAACTGACAGTGAAACCACAAAGACTGTGAGGCGCTCTGAGAGAACAACAACCCAACCAGAACGACTGCAATATAGTCAGTTGGGAAATCCTCTCATTTCCATTGCCCAGTCCCTGTTCAAGGACTAAGCCTAGCTTTTACTAGTGCCTTAACAGATCCAGAGCCTAAAATGATCCCCATGAATACCAATTCTAAGGTTATTACTATTCAGCCATCCCATGCAAAGGACTTGCATGATTCTAAGGGGGATAGTGTAACCCAGTGTTAAAACGTGATTAAAAATATAATTATTTATACTGATTAAAATCCCTAATTCATAATAAGAATAAATATGGACAAATATTATATAAATATAAATTGATAAATATCATTAAAAAAAATCATTGAAAAGACATAATAAATATTTTGGTTGACACCCCCGAGCAGCCAATTGCGCTATAGTATAAAATCATCATTAGCCAATAAGGTCAAGTCTCCTCTCCTAACCTCTACGTCCTCTGTACGTGCTCGTCAGACATGCCAGAGACGCAGACAGAGAGAGACCTGTACCTGCTCCGGGGAAGCTAACGTGTTAGTAGCAGCCTTTTTGGTGAAAATACACGGTGATAGGTAAGCAAAAACCAACCCAAACTAAGCAAAACATTGCAATATACAGATTAATGACAATTCGTTTTATTAAATTTAAGATACTGAGTCCCAAAGGCTGTGAACCCACGCTAGCTGGGAAACCCTGTGTCCCACGTGGATGTAGCATGGTGAGTGCCATTCATTGTGTATGGGGGCTAGTTAGCATGCTAATCTCCGGATGCTAATCTCCGAGTGGTATCTCCGCTAGCTTTTTCACTACGAAAATGCACTTTTTAGAGGTAAATAGGTTAATCCAAGGCCCCAATTCATTTGATACGAAATACTATTCAAGGTTTATGCAAAGTCAATTGTGTAGAGGTGTAAAATGCCGTTTTTTTGGTGCAAAATAGTTAATTAGCACATACTAATTTTTACCCTGGTGGTGCTAATGTGGGTTAGCCACTGTGAAAATTAGTAGGGTTAATGTCAAGTGCTGGTACATGCACTTGCCTGTTTTTTATAGGTTTTTCTGTTTTAAAAAGTGAGAAATGTTTATTTTATGCACTTAAAGCCTGTGAGTGTAATTTTTGAGTTTAAAGTGTACTTGCTATACACTTTGAGAGAAACTATTTTTGTTACTAAATGTAAACTAATGTAAATTTGGTTTATTTTTTTTTATTTAGTAACACTGGAATTATAATGTTGTACAACTGATGATATTTTTGAATAACTTTAAAAAGCTTAATTAGTAACTATAGTCTGTATAGAACATAATTTAAGCTATTGTCTGACCTGTTTCCAGGTCAGGTTTTTTGTGTGGATCCAACTCAAGAAGATGCTCCAGATCTGGATGGCGAGCCATAGCCTGAACCACAGTAACTAGTAATTGTAACCCGACTGGTTACAATTACAAACGAACATTGAAAGACTAAACGAACATTGAAAGACTAAACGAATATTGAAAGACTTGACGGACATTGAAAGGACTTTACAACTATTTTGGGGGGTATTTTTATTTTATTTTTCAAAGCGCGCAATTTTGTTCCCTTTTGTACATAATTACTCTTAAACTATTTGCAGAGTAAACATTCATTATTTTTTCTGCAACTCCTTGTGTATGTGTGTGTCCTTTGATGTTGTACACCCTAGGCTCCTCCGAATCTCGAATCTATCTGATCTAGCCCAATTGTCCCTTCAGTCCATCCTTTACTACATAGGGCACAGATAGCACCATAAGTGCTACACTGGCACAATACAGCTTTGCCCGTACAACTTCATTTCAACTTCATACATGCATTTGGGTTTACATAATGTACCTCCACATCCCACAAGCACTACCTCCTGAGTTAAAGGAATTGGATTTGAGAGGGCCATTTTGTTCAACATCTCTGACTCCGCTTTTTCACTGAGTGTGCATGCCATGGACCCTGAGTCGAGTATTCCTTTAACTTCAAATGTGTTTTTGACTTTGACCGTTGTGTAAAACAGTTCATCGTAGGGACCCATTCTCTGTGTATTTTGCATTATGACTTTTGCACCAGCCGGTGCTGCAGCGCATGCTTTAGTATAGTGTTGCTGCAGTTCGTCACTATCGAGGGTGTCATTTTTACTGCCCACACATCCCCTCACCCGATGCGGGCCAGCTAGTTTAACGGCTGGGTGTTTTGCTGGGAGGATGCGCCTTGATTTTGGTTGGAGATAATGTTAGGGCAGTTTCTCTTTATGTGATTTGGCTGGAAGCATGCTAGGCACAAGCGCTTTGTCTGCATGTGCAAGAGTGGAGTGCTCAAAGGACTGACAAACTCTACAGGAGCGTCGCTGGACCTGGTCAGGTTTAATATTGTCAGACACTGCATGGTTGTTTTGGGACAGTGCACGATCAAAAACGCTCACTAACATCTTTAGACATTCATCAGTGCAGGAGGTATTGGTGTTTTCATTTTGTTTAACTGGCTCAGTGGCATGACTTACTGTTTCAACAGGGCTGGACTCAGGCGTTTGGACATGAACTGTGATGGGCTTAGAGCGCTTGAGTTTGGACAGTGACTGCTCTTTAGTTTCTGACTGGTAGCGGTCAATGTGCTCTTGTACCTCACTAGCAGTCCATTTATCTGGGGCTTTGAATTTAAAAATGGCAGCGAGCGTGGGATCCGGACAATATTTTACAAACATCATGGCTGCCTCATGACACGGGTCTGTCATGTTTCTCCCCAGTCTTTTCAGACCCTCTTCTGCAGCATCTACAGCTTTGTTTAACCGAAACCAGTATTCAACAGGGGCCTCGCCTGGCACGGGGACTGTACTGTAGAAATCGGCCAGTGGCATACATGAGTATGTTACATCACTGAAATGCTGTCTAAGGACGTCATAAACAACATTGGGATTTTCTACAGGTTTCAAAGAGGATTGCTCCTCAGAGTTATCCTCACAACATCCTTTGCCTTGCCCATTAACTTTGACATTATCTCAGAGTATTGCTCATTGAGGGGTGTTGCTCGCTTGTTGAAATAAACAGCCATCATCTCCCTCCACTCAGTCACTGTGTTTTGTCCAAACCGTCCCCTCTGAAGACTGGGGGCTCTCTCACATCAGGCTGAAGGACAAACTTTGCACCGGACAAGTTTAAGTAAGTGGGCTCACTGGACAGCTGACCTACACCGCTCTGAGCTGGTGTGTTATTTACGCTTTGTCCCATTTCACTTCTTAACTGGTCCCTTATAGTCTGTCCTACTTGTTGGGCAATCTGAGTTATCAAAGTGTTTAGATTGGAGTCTGTCACAGAAGTAGCACCCAAAACACTGTCATTTTCAACATTAACATTAGATACGTTCCCTGGTATGCGGGTAGAACAGAAACCTGGTGAGCTGATGTTATTTGCTCCTCTACGTGGGGTTTGGAGCGGCTCAACTATGGACCTACCTCTACCAAAACCGAGGAGAAATTTCTGAGTGGGAACCTTCTGCTTTTCCCCTTCATCAACAAGGAATGTCATCTTGTTTTACAGTTTTAAAGAAGTTACAATAAAATAAAATGTGAACGTAAAACAATGCAAAATATTCTAACGTTGTGCATAAATGTCCTTTCAAACTTTCATTCATTTATCATTCGTGCAAAACCCCTTAAAAACACTTGTTACGGCAGCAACTTCCGGCGACCAAACTGACGTTGACCCACAGCTCCAGGTACGACGATGGACCAGGCTGAGCGATGTGGATCCGGGTCACGGCACCACTGTAGCGGGGTCTGCCTCTGACTCTGCACGACCACCAGCTAGGGAAACTCTCTGCGTTGTGTCTAAATGATGGAGCCGCACACAGGGGTTTGCCGATAGGGGGAACTTTACTGTGTGAAACACAAAACACAATATTTTTAGTACAGCCTCTTCATCACTGCGTCTCCCCTGCGTCCTCATAGCAACTGACATTATACAGATTACAATTTACAGTTTACAATTCTTTACATAGTGATCATATAGTTTTACATTTTCCTTCTAGTCATGAATTCCCCACCAAACGGCAATTTTCATATTTTTGATAAAAATGATTTGTAAAAAATAAAGACATTCAATAAACAAATAAAATTAAATAATAAACAAAAACATTGCCACATACCTGTGTGAAACACAAAACAGAATATTTTTAGTACAGCCTCTTCATCACTGCGTCTGTTGGACAGAGAAAACACCGCACGCGCATGAGCAACTGTCATTTAGTTCAGTTGATACTAAGTAACGTTTTCCTTTTTTTCCACAAGAGCTGTACAAAACATAAAACACACTGATTCACACATTAACTGGCAGGAATACGTGCCAAAATACTTTTTCAACAAAGATCCAATCTATTGTAACGTAAATATGATTTTTATCGCTAATTCTTATAATAACTGATTAAGAGAAACTCCGGCGGCTCACCTCCCCTGCGTCCTCATAGCAACTGAGGAGAACAGCGCAAAGGACCGGAAGTAGCGCGCGCTGCCGCTATCAAAATAAAAGTCGAGATTGGGCGACCTATATACATCTTAGATAATAAAACCACAAAGGAAACAGACTGGATTTTTACGAAATTGACAGACACTAAGACCACACGGGCTACACCCACTAACGCCCTAATCTGCAGCGCACACCTCTCAAAAGCTTCAGTATCTCCACGTCTGATAGCCGGTAAATCCATGACATTGGCGATCTTCTGAAGGGCCAATTGGTGAGGTTGGCCAAACTTCTCAGACAGAGCTGCAATAGTGTCTGTATACGGCGTAGGTGAGTTTAGGTAGGCATCTGCAATCAGGCGAGCGTCCTCCAGCTTTAAATGGTCCATTAGGATTTGAAACTTGAACAGCTCCGTACTATCAGGAGGAAGCAGGTTATTGAGAGCAATCTTTAAACGAGCAAACTCCCTTGGGTCTTTCTTGGGAAAGTTAGGGATGGACGGAGTAGGGCCCCTGTAGTCTTTCTTGTGTGAACAAGTAGGACTGCTCAGGTTGCTTCGGGGGATCTCTGTGTCTGGTGGTGATGCCTCTGGGAGGCAGAGGCGGAACTACTAGTGCTTTCTGCTTTAGAAGTGTCAGCTCTGCCATCAGATTATCCAGTCTGTCAATCATCACGTCCTGTGCAAAGGGGTTGCTGGAAGCAGGATATACACCTTGTGACCTTTGATTACCTTGAGTGCTATAAACTTGTTCAGTATCACGTTGAGGAGGATTGCGTCTAGGTGGGATAGGAGGTGGTAGGTTACTGTCTGCTTTGACTGTATGTCAGGTGGTAGACGCTGCTGAAAACGTGGTAACTGAGAGGAGGATGGCTGCAAAGGTCTTTGATAAGGTGTGGAGAATGACAATCCACCGGAGGATCCTGCTGGTGGCTCTGGATTCATCTCTTCCAGCATGGAAGATGATAACTGATCTATGGTATAGTACCAGCCATCTTGACTGATTGGACTGGAGGCTCTTGATAATATGTGACTAGTCACTAGAATCAAAGACACAAGTCGGTTCTGGGGCATTTTGAGATTTTCACAGATTAGTGTAGTCTCCAAGCTTTACAACGATGTGTAACGTGTAACGCATGGAAATCATATTTGAAGGTGTAGCGGTGATTTGAAGTTAACAATTCCCAAAAGGCCAAAGGGCTGAGAAAGCTCTCCAAAGATTTGGGCCATTGTCACCTCTCGCTGCTGTTGGGAGTGATAATAGGGCTCATTTACATCTCAAAGTATAAAGTCACGCTGTATGAATACTTGTGCACGCCCCACTTTTCACTTTTCTATTTTTTGAAAAATAACAGAATCATGTATCATTTTGCTTTCACTTCACAGTTGTCTGTTACTTGTGTGTGAACTTTCAGTAAAAAATTCAAAATAAAATCTTTATGTTTAGGGTTGTTTATTTACTGTCAAAATCCTGCGTGCTTCTCCCAAAGCTTCTCCCCAGTCCCTCCCTGTGTCAGCTCCAGCATCAGGCTGAGAGAGAGTTACAGACTCCGGACATAACTGAAGTTATAACTTTAGAAAAGACTCCTGTACTGTTTTAGTAATGCACATATACTCATACACGAGAGGAAAAGGCCGACATTGCGACGTATCGCCGCGCGTGATCGAATTGTGTTTATGTTTCACTGCACAACCCAGTAACTGTACCTGGGCATAAAACCGAAAATATGAAGCGGATCTCTCTCAAATAAGATGTGGCTGAAAGCTAGGGATGCGCTGACTAGATTTATGGAGTAGTTTAAGTTTGTAGAGATCTTGATTTTGTGTATATAGCAGGTTAATTCCTTGTGACTACATAACTGTCTCCCATGCTAACACCATGTTAGCTAACAACAGCACAACGATAGCCTCATCAAACAACCATTGGCACGGCGGCCACCAGCGATAAAAAAAACAAACTTTCACTCACCCGTCTGAAGTAACCTTTGCGTGGTAAATCCATTTTCCTGCGTAAGTAGCGGCAGCTTTTGAGAGCAACATAGCATTGCGTTGCATAGTCATGAAGCCACACAGACAAAGACACGCCCCTACTGGTAGCTTAAACATGGAGAGTCTTCTTTGTGACTTCAACTGAACGATTCTGCAAAACAGTGAAAATCACCAATTTCAAAAAAATACCTTTGTTCACGTTTTTCTCGAGACACTGGCTGCCGACTTGTGTCTTTGGAATCCAGGGCGGGTCACATATAGGCGAGTAAATGTCTCTTCTTTGAACTGGCACAAACTGACTTGTAGTTTCATTTCTAGGCTGCACTGTAGTAGTTCGCCGTGACCTGAACTGGCTCATGTCATAGTCCGTGAGGTAGGAAGGAGGTTGGACGGTCCGTTTGGGCCATGTAGAATCTATGCCACTGGCTTTCTGTTGCCACATCCTCACATCCGAGGTGGATACAAATCCGGCTCGAAGGACCAAATATTCGAGAGCTCTATATTTGTATTTATACTTGTTTGGACTGTATATTTGTTAGCTCAAGTACTGTAGCCTCCTCGGGGTGTCGGTCAGAACACAAAAGTAGGATGCAGATTTGAATCAGGTGGGTTTAATGAAGCTCAGGAAACATCCAGCAGCAGGTGTAATCACAATCATGTGAATATGCATGTGGTCTACAAAGAAAGAATAATAAACAATTACTAAACTTGCCCTTTAACACAATTATCATTACTTTAACTAAACAAATATAGCTCAACATAGAGGGACTAAATAATAATGTAGACTTAGCAGGATGAACATAACTAGGATACAGAACTAAAAACACCACAGGAAAAAAACTAGCATTAGCATTCGTGCTAACACTCTACTTATGGCCACCATTACAAGGGTAC
This sequence comes from Neogobius melanostomus, assembly GCA_007210695.1. Classification (NCBI taxonomy): domain Eukaryota; kingdom Metazoa; phylum Chordata; class Actinopteri; order Gobiiformes; family Gobiidae; genus Neogobius; species Neogobius melanostomus. The sequence continues at coordinate 13,448 of VHKM01000312.1, forward strand.
TGCACTTAGAAACATAAAATATACATTACTAACACCTTGGCAAAAGATATATAAAATGTCCATAGAGCTATGGCTTATATTGACTTACGTCTGGTCAACAACGCACACAACCTGAGCTGCCGATGTTACTGCGCCCGAGCCTCATGTTGAACTGACCTAATTAAAGGAGCTATATCATGCAAAATCGACTTTTTGAGCTTTTAGCCATGTTGTTATGCTATTTCCTTCTCAAAAACACCCCCAGAGCGGTTTTTGGCTTCATTCACGCAGTTCTAAGTAATCCTCCTGAATCCTGCTCTCTGAGCAGCTGCTCCGCCCTCTCCTGGTAAACGACTGAGTTGTTCAGTTGTGTCGTCACAAAGGAACTGAAGTGCTCTCCGACGCGTCTGTGCTGTCCCAGGAGAGTAAACAAACGCACCCCCGGCCGGAGGATCCGAACAGTGAACAGAAGTCATGTTTTTGAAGACGGAGCTCTTTCTAACCTACTCTGGACACCGCCTGTTCATTTTTCTTACCCAACGATAATGTCACGGATTTGGCGCATTTGGCTACGAGAGGAACAGGACTATTCAACCTTCCTAAAGAAGAGTGCACTCGCCAGAAGTTGGAATTTCTTTCCAGGATTCAGCGACTATATCAACCAACCTGATGGATGCTTGGTGAACCTTGGCCAGAATCAAAGTGGATTAACTTTTATAACCAACGCGTGTCCGATAACGTAAACACCCGATGATGGCCAGGCCAGGCTGAGCGGTAATTAATCAAAACGCGTGTCAGCGTGTGTGTTAGCATGTGTGTTAGCCATTTATGAAACTGTGTTGCACATGTCAACTCCTTATAACGGCATTATGTGAAGTAACTTCACTTTTTGCAGCGATATTTATATTTATAATACTGCAAATGTGGAATGAGCAGAGAGAGGGGCGGAGTTAACTGAATCGAAGCGTCTTGTCTTCCGGGTTTGAAAAATACCCCCAGAAAATACTTTCAAAAATGAGTACTCTATAGTGATAGTGGTACAATATATCATATAAATGCCTATACTTTACTTTGGAATGGCTAAAATAGCATGATACAGCTCCTTTAAGAAACTTCACCTCAGGCCCCAGCTACACAATCTGCAGTCGCATCAAAGCGGCAAATGCTTTGTTTGACATACTTTCACTTCCTGTTTTACTGTTCATCGTCTGCGTTGGATTTCAGCAGAGCGGGAAACCGCGCTCCCGCTCCCGCTCCTCCACCGCAACCCACTCGGACGTCTTCACCTTCCACTTGGCCGCCATCGAGATCCAGGGGGTGATCTGCTCCGGCATCTACGCTGCGGCCTTCTTTGATCGGAGGTTTTATTTGATAAATGTGGTAGAAAGCCTGGGGTATACGGTGAGCTTTGACCAAACCCTGGTGCACATCCTGGTTTGTTTGGAGCGTTACTTGGCCGTGGTTCATCCCGTCACTTACCTGTGCCTGAAGAAGAACGGCGCGGTCATCAGGAACGTCAGCATCGCCGTGGTTTGGCTGCTCAGCGTTGGCATGGTTTGCATTTACCAACTAGTAAAAAAGTTCCTGGATTTGTTCTTTCTGACCGTGGGTCTTCTGTCTCTGGTGTTAGTCAGTTATTTCTGCGCTCGTGTTCTGTATGTTCTGATTCGTCCGGGGCCGGGAGACAGGAAACGCGTCACCATTTCTACACTCATGAGCAGCACCAGGAGGAACTAAAACACACCATGGCAAGAAGGGCATAAAACTATAGCTCGAAAGTAGAGACTTTATGAATGCAAAGTGCACCGAGCAGGATTGGGTACTCACAAAGAGACTGAGATGACAGCCGGTAAGCTAAAGAGCTGTACTTTGCTTTGACTGAGTTTTCTGTGTTTGTGCTATGGTGTGCTAAATGCTGCATTGTAAATGTGGCTCCTCTAGCTTGTGGTTGGAAAGAGCATGGTGTTCTAGTTTGTGAGTGTGGAGATGTAAGTGGCTAAAATGTGTATTTAAAATACTTTACAATACCATATGTTAAACTGATAAATTCATAGGAAATGTCATTGTAAATGCTAAGATGCTTTGTGCAAGTGTGTGTGTGTGGTATGTATAGGTTATTGGACCGAATATCAAGTTATTTGCACCCTTTCAATGTGATTTAACTGATTAAGATGGCTGAGTAAGAGCATTTGTTTCTAAAATAAGATTGCTATTTGTATTATTGATATTTATCTCGTAAATTGTAAATATTTGTGTTTAAACTTAAACTGGGCTTTTGTCTCGCCCTTTAAGGTTTTTCACCTGGTTCAACAAAATAAATGGAGAAAAAGTTCCAAGTGACAACCTGAGTGAAGTCCGTTTTGAATCGAGTCGTGAGTCCCAGCCCCCTCAAGTCAGGGCACTGCTCATTTAAAACACAGATGACTTGACAGTGGCACTGATGCTGAAGTCAGTCTTTACATTTGTTCTGATGTGTGTAACGTGGTCTAAAAGTCTGGGGGAACCTGGGTTATGTCTTTTGGGTGTTTCTATTGAATGGACCCATGTCCCCAGCAGTCTGGTGCTGCCGCTGCTGTTTCTGTATCAACGAGTCAAACAGATAAAGTACAAACACATAGACGCAAACAACTGACTCACTGGTAGGTTCACCCTCTCTGCATAGAGAAGTGCATGACTAGGATAAAAGGCAACTGTCGACTGGGGTCTGGACTTCACTTCTTCTCTTACTCTGAAGTCACCAGCTGGTTATACTGCTGTGTAACTAGGAACAACGGCAATAAACGCCTTTTCTTTGAGACAACTACTATCTCCAGTGTTTGCTTTGGCCATATCCAAATAACTGTTCTCGCGTGATACAAAAGAACCAAGTCCTAACATCCTGGTTAAATCACAAGTTAATTGTGATTAACCACAGTTAAATGTATAAATTATAATTATATTTTCATTCTCTTTTGTGTCAGGCACCAGCATGAAGCTGCAAGATTTAAACTTTCCATGTTGCAACATGAAGAAAATGGTCTTTCTCCTGCTGCTCACACCTGCTCTCTACTTTCTCCACAGTAAGACAAAGGTAAAGAGAACACATGTCAAATAAGGCAAAGAGGAGAACAAAGATTTACACAGAAGGTTTATCAGAGGAAAGTGAAGGCTGAGCTGAAGAAATCAAGATTGTGGGTTCAGGAAGAGACCAGAGAATATCAGAGGATGGTGTGTATTTGGTGACCACACATCATTCAGATAAAAAATAAGTTCAGTTTTAATACAACTTCATGTGTATTTGTTTTATTGTAAGTATTTATCCTATAATCACTATTTACAAAGTGTTGTGTAAATGTATGCAACATTAATAAGAACATTACATGTTATAAAGAGTGATGTTACTGGGGCTCTGTGCACCAGAGATGGACAGAAACATGAGGCCCTAGTGTAAACTCAGTTTCACTGGATATGATTTCTATTGTTCCCGTATGTATGTATGTGACAGGAGTCATGCATTCAGTGTGTAAATGCGAGGTTAGGTCACTGCCTTAGGCAGACAGTAACAAGAGCAGCAGACCCTATGATAAGCTGTCGATAAATATCCTCAACTTTTGCCCAAAGCATTAAGCATTGTTTTGTCTCTTTTTGTCTTATGTATACAGGTCACCAACTTGTAATGACGACAATCTACTCCAACTTCAAAACAGATTTTGAGATTAAGACTTTACCGCCACCACTAGCCACCTCTACACACTCCCCCACATCCACAACACAGTCTAAACCTGCTGTCCAGCGCTGCAGTTACACATACCTCTCTCCCGACAACGCAGAAGAGGGACGTAGACTTTTGGACTCCATAACTTGGCCTGAAACTCCACCTCTACACAAACCATTTTCACTAAATCTGACGACTAGCGCTGCCAAAAGTTCGTTCAGCATTGTGCCTCGCAGCGGAGGATGGAAAGTGGGGGACGAGCTGACAGTGACGATCCAGCTGAGGGATTTCAATGGGAACCCAAAAAAGGGCGGAGGGGACTTCATCTTCTCCAGACTCCACAACCGGACGCTAGGGGCGGCTGTGGTGGGACAGGTGCAAGACCACCTCAATGGGACGTTCACCGCGGTGTTTCCTTTGCTGTGGAACGGGACGGCAAACGTGGAGGTGAGAGATTAATTCCTAATTGATCAGTGGGACTGTGTAGTTACCCCGATTCCAACCAGGTCCTTGCAGGGCCACAGTATTGTAGCGAACGGTCAAGGCCAAAAATGTTTTGCATGTCGAAAGATCAAACAGACTAAATATCCTTTTTCTGGAGTTCCCAGTAACTACAGTAACAATGTCCAGGCTTCAAAAGATTAAAAGATTTTTTAATCTTGGTGGATAAAACTGTTCTTCAGTCGACTGGACCTGGCCCGTGGATTGCGCAGTCTCCTCCCTGAAGAGACTGTGTGTTGGGTGCGTAGGGTCTCTGGAGATTCTGACGGCTTGGCGGGTGAGAGGGGTGGAGTACATGTCCTTAATGGAGGGGAGGGGGCTCCGCAGATCTTCATTTTGAATCTTATCTTGGTCAATTAGCCTGTGCTGCAAGGTTCTACACTATATATTGCATTACATCTGTGTAACAGTCTTGATGGGTGTTGATGCCCGAAAGTGCATGTCAGTGTCAGTATTCACAGGCATCACAATATTCAGTGAACGTTAAAAACTGAAATGACTAAATGAATGAACACTTGACTGCGACAGCTACATACTCTGTGCTGTGCCTTTGCAGGTGACGCTGGTGCACTCGAGTGAGTCCATCACAGTTTTAAAGCGTGTGACAGAGGAGCAGCCCGGCAGGATTCATTTCACCAGTGAATTCAGATCCGGATCGGTCAAAATGCGGACCATTTGTAACGTGTGTCTGGATCCAGGCAGCGGACCTCTGTGCAACTTCACAGACCTCAACACTGGGGAGCAGTGGTTCTGCTACAAACCTAAATCACTGGACTGTAACACCCGGATCAGCCACTCCAGTGCTCGTGTTAGAGGGGGAATCAGCAAGGAGGAAGGAACCCTCTTCCAAAAGTATGAAATGCTTTGAATGAAATTAAAGTAAATCAAAGCACATTTTGTTTTTGTTTGTTTTACAATTAACCATAGATGAATGAAAGGGGCTGTAATTTGTTTATTTTTTATATTTGTTAAATAAGAGCACATGGCAGCAGGGATCCCAAAACCTTTTCTGATGATTGTGGTTTTGTTGTTATTAGAGGCATCAACCTGAAAGCTCCTATCAAAGCCTTGGGGAAGGAGAATATCATGATTTTACCTACAGCAGGTTAGTGTCATTTAAATGCACAGAGTGACACCCAGGTCATACATATATAAATACAAATTCAATTGATTCTTTTTCCTTTCACTGTCCCTTTTTTTCAGCGATCCCCACAGCAAAGAACGTGACTTCTGGTCCTTCAGGATATTATTACAGCGACCAATGGAGAAGACTGCGAGGCCCTGATGTTCGTCATTTTAACAATGCCTCAGTCATTACTGCCTGTCTCAAGGGGAAACGACTGCACCTGTTAGGAGACTCCACCATCAGACAGCTCTACGAACTCATCACAAAAACTGTCCCAAGTAAAAGAACATTATTTTACATTAAAATACGAGGGTATAGGCTGATCAAGCAGAATACAGGTCAGTCAAAGTACTTTAATGATCTCCAAGCTGTATTGTGGCTACATGGGGATTATGGGGGCCTGAGCCTCAGAACCCATGCAGGGTCAGTATCCACACAACCAGAGGTGGTTAGAGTAGCCAAACTACAGTATTTACTCCAGTAAGAGTAGCGTTACTGTTATTACTGAGAACATTTTGCTTGAGTACTGTGAGTTGCTGTTTGAGCGTAAAAGTCTGATTCATGTTTCAGTAGTGACATAAATCGTGAGAAACATTAAAAAAATATATTAAAAAGCTTATCTCACTTTAACATTCAAGTAGAAGTAAAAAGTACTTTAAAATTACTTGCAAAAGTACAAATACTTCAAAAAGTTATTTAAGTCCTATGTATCACCGATCTAATAGAACTCAAATACAACACAGGAAGGAGTAGACGGGAACAAAAATATCTGAAGTAGCCAGAAAAAAGCAGGCACCAAGCAAAACAAAGAAGGATAACCAAAATACTCCCAAAAGGACTAGTATTTATTCAGACGGAACAGAAAACAGAATCTCTGGACAACCAGAATCAGAATCTCTCAGAAATATCACAGGGCTTGAAAGTCTCTCTTCGCAGGTTGACAATCTAGCAAGAGACTGACTGAACTGAGGAGTATATATACCCTCCCCCGACTTGAGGAGTGAATGAGGTGCAGCTATGCAGAGTAGGAAAACGGGGCAAGCAGGAAAACATGAACCGGAACGGGCCAAATCAAGGAGCAGAAACCAGGAGTGAACCAGGACGTAAACAATAACAAACTAAGCAGAATCATGACACTATGTAGTTGAGTAAATGTCATTGAGCTCAGAACTCAATGAAACCTCAAACGGAGCTTTCTGTTCTGGTGCATTTGTTGTGTAACACCTCTGTCACCTGCATTTCTCTCTGAAAAACTCTGTCTCCCTTCTCTCCCCAGTCTCCCTGACGGGTTTCTCTCACACACGATGAGAAAACACAGTACTCTGCGGTGGACAGATGCAGACAGAGTAAAGTCTGCAAAACATGTGGTGCAGAGTGACAGCACATAGAGTTCCTGGATGTGACCTGCACTGTCAGGAAGTAAATGACTGTGGTCAAAGAAGGGAATCTACATGTGCACTCTTCACATCACAAACTTTTAGTCTGTTTCTACTCGTATACATATACTTTCAGTAGAAGCAGCTCATAAATGAGTTAATAGATGTTCCAGATATTTCAATAGAATTATTTTATAAACACAATAAAACATAGTTTAAACATGTTACCAGTGTCCTGGCCAACGCCGATTGATTGAATTTTTATTTATTTTTCCCTCCCTTCAGCTTTTTTTGACAGGACAGTTCAGAGGGAAAAGGGGGTGAGGAACAGGACATTCAGCATATTGATGCCATGCAGGGGCGCCGCCAAGAATTCCGGGCCCTATGGAAACAAACATTTCTGGGCCTCTACATTTTAAATAAGATTTACCTCATTTATTCATTTATTTATTCATTCATTCATTTATTCATTTATTTCAGGCAATGGGCAACAAAAGAAAGGATATACAGTATGTAAACTAATGATCCATTTCTACCTGAAAGCAGTGCTTAATTTGATCCCCCGTTTGGGGGAACGCATTCCCCAATTCTCAGTTTTTCAGGGTAAAGGATCCGGGAAATATTTAGGAGGATCCGGCAAGATTTGATCTGATAATAATGGTGTTTAATGAGAGTGTTCCGGCAAATGTTTTGGCCTGTTCCCCGAATCCATAACATCAGACCAAAAGTGTTCCTGAAAATACAAATTTACAAATTAAGCACTGCCTGAAAGGGAGTGGGAAGAAGATAACTTATTTAATCCCACCCCAAGATCCCCATTCAGAGCTTAATACAATCAGCTTCACTGTTACTTTGTTCAAGGATTATTATACAAATGTTATATCATGGTGACATTACCACAGGTAACAATAATTATTACATTGTAACAAAATGTGTACCAACAATGTAAAGAAAATGAACAATACCAACAAGGTAATGGACAATATACCAATAATGGTAAAAGACAAATTAAACCAACGATGGTAAGGAAACATTGAGCTCTTATTAACACTATGAGACAACAGCAATTTAAATTAAAGACCCTCATCTCTATATTTTGACCAGACCCGATGTTTATATAACAGTTTGAATCAACTCAATAAAAATAGCTTGTTTCTTCATCAAAATGGACACAATACAGTTCAATTCAGTGCATGAGAGGCCGTAGCACCTTTAACATATGTAAAAAAAAAATATAAAAATTAAAAGAAAGGGTCTGCTCTTCTGGGCCATTAGAATCGTCCCAACCTTCCACCCCCTTACGGCCATGATGCCATGACGCTGATATTGGAAAAGTGTTTGTGTACGGCAGCACCCTTGACTACACTGGCCCTCAGCACGGCTCAGACTGACTGAGAGGTTGAGACGGCAGCTGTGGCAGAGCTAGCACAGCCTGCACTGGGCTGAGGTTCCACTGTGGGAACCACTCGTAGGGGATTTGGCCAGAAAGTAGCATAAACTTATTTATACTAATTCCTCAGTTCAGTAAATTTTCCAGTCATAGTCCCTTATACATACAGTATTCTCTTATACATAGCCTAATTAAAATGTAATGCTCATTCATTATTCAACAAAACAATGAATATTGATAATATGGATTCTATTATCAAAATTCATTGTTTTAATAAATAATGAATGAACATTAATGAACATATGACGAAAGTTCATGTACGTGTCCAGTTATTACATCTTATACTGTATGTCCAATTCATCAAAGGAAAATCTTGTTACTCTTATTGACCGTTACCCTTTTTCTTTCAGATCTACAGAGGTTTGACACGTACAGCTCTTCTCAGACTGGCCCATTCTTAGCTGTGGACCACACTAATGACATTATGGTGTCTTATCACTGTCATAGTACTCCCTTCGCTTCTCCTTCGTCCTTGTGTCCCAGCTGCGTTACGTGGCTAATGAACTGGATGGATTGGCAGGTGGACCGCAAACTGTAGTAGTGATCGGCATCTGGGCTCACTTCACCTCCTACCCCTAGAGGTCTACTATCAGCGGCTCATGACCGTCCGCAGAGCAGTGCAACGTTTGCTAAGCAGAGCTCCAGAGACTAGAGTCATCGTCCGATCTGCAAACATGAAGTCTTTGGACCTGTTTCAGAGTTGGACCGCCAGTGACTGGTACGCCCTGCAGGTGGACAAGGTGCTCCGGGCCGTGTTTGAAGATATGGATGTTCTTTTGTTGGACGTGTGGGACATGGTACAGGCCCACTACCTTCCCCATAACCTCCACCCACCACTGCCAATAATCAAACAAATGATTGACGTGGTTCTGTCCTATGTATGCCCTGGAAAGCAGGTGTGAATGTTAAACTCTTTCATTCACAGTACCTGTCAAATGTTTGGGAACACTTTATGTTTGTCTTTTACTTCAAGTCTATTTATATTGTAGATTCTCACTGAAGGCACTCATTTCACACATACGCAACTATGTCAATGTCCTTTCACAAACAAATCTGAGCTTAAGACGAGCTTTTTTCAGCTTCGTCTTAAAAAGTCAAGCCGTTCCTCAGCCGCTGTGACCTGGAAAAAGCCATTCATGCGTTCATCAGCTCACGATTGGACGACGTCGTACTATTATCCTGAGTGTTGTAAGCATACAGTAGATTTTATGAATGAAATGCATAAAGTCAAATATATCTCCACGTAACAATGTCTTAAGAAGAAATGAAAAGAAGATTGACAATATTCAATACCAGCAGCTGTACAAATATGAGCCACCCTGGACATGGCAGTAAAGAGTCAGGTGAGGTCCTGGCCCTGTGTGCATTACTTAGGCCTGTACTCAAGTAAGAGTCACATTACATTGAAATGATATCACTCAAGTACAAGTAAAAAGCAGTGACCAAAATAATGATTCAAATAAAAGTAAAAAGTACTAAGAGAAAATGTCACTTGAGTACTTTAAGTAACTGAGCGAAAAAGTCAGATTTATTTTCAATGATGTCATAAAATTGCGTGAAACAAACATTTGGAAAATGTGATGTTTCCAAATTAAAGGGCAAACAAACAAAAAATGCATGAGACAATCTACATATATTTTATAGATCAAAATGAAGCATTTGCCAATTACAGGTACTCGTCATATAATTAGAATATCGTGAAAAAGTGCGTTCCCTTCTGTTATTCAACTTAAACTGTGAAACTAATATATGACAGACTCATTACATGCAAAGTGAGATTTGTTATACGTGTGTTATTATGGCTCAGCTTGTAAAAACACCAAATTAAAAATCTCATAAAATTAGAATATTTTGAAAATAGACTAAGCCGTAATCATCATAGACATATGTCACTGTGCAAGTAATGAGTCTATATCATACATTAGTTTCACATTTTAAGTTGAATTAAAGAAATAAATGAACTTTTTCAATGTATTATATGACGAGCACCGGTAAATATCTACTCGCAGTTGAAAAAGTAACAACTATTTTTACTCAACTAAGAGTACAGATACTTCATTATCATTTTACTCAAGTAGAAGTAAAACGCGTCGTGATTAAACAACTCTAAAAGTACAATTTCTTCAAAATGTTACTCAAGTAGCCTACATGTACTTGAGTAAATGTAACCGAGTACTGCCCGCCTCTGGTTATTCGTTATTTGGGGCAAGTGATTTTGTTCCAGAATCCAAAGTCTACTCAACAGTGCGCTCGTGTGGTGAAACTGAAGAACTGCAGTTATTATCGCATGGGAGGCAAAACAAACTGAAGGAATCCCAAACTTTTAACTTCTTTTTATGTAACTCTGTCCTAAATAAAATAATGTTTGAGCTAGATAATCTATTAAGTTACATCATTAATCAAACATGAATATAGGCAGCAGGGTGAAAAGGCAACAAAAGAGCGACACAAAAGTTACGGAAACGCGACAAAAAAGTGACAAAAAGCGATGAAACTGTGGCAAAACGTGACGAAAACGTAACCATAAAAGCCACAAGAGAGCAACAGAAAAATGTCTGTCTGTCTGTCTCTCACTCGCTCTCTTGGACTTTGGGTTAGCAGAGAATATCTTAATGCAGTTATTATAGAATAAAGCGAACAACGGACAGAGAAACGGAAGAGAAGAAGATCGCGGTTCGGCGTTATTGGAGTCATTCTTTTCTATAAGCCCTGTTTGCGGTAAAACCTATTTGCTTTGAGCTAAATGTAGTGATTGTCTGTGACGCAGCTCTTTCTGTCCAGTTCACACTTTCGTTTTCTGGCCAAAGTCGCCACAAAACCTTTAACAGACCCAGACGCTGACACTGCTTTGTAACAATAACGTATCCTTCTATTTCTACCTTCCACCTTTACAATGTTTCGCCAAACCCCACCTCCCTGTTTATGATTTTATTTCAATTTAGCCATTTTATTCATGGCTCGGTTCTCAAGCTGATCCGCTCTTTACGCACGGCTCAAGTTGCATTTAGAATGAAACAACAACAGAAACAGATCCATAAACAAATCTTTATTACAGTTTCCAGAAGTCGATCAAAAGCGAATAAATGAGTCCAGTCCACAGCTCTTTAAATCCCGCAGATTAACGCTTCACGCTTGGAGCTAGAATGAACAGATCTTCAGGTCTCTCTGATGTGGCAATTTCCTGAAGTGACCCTGAGCTAAAAGACAGTAATCTGTTTACTGAGGAAGAAACGATCAGACACAGACACTCCTGCAGCGTGTGTGAGAGGCGCTCCTTATACTTCCACACTTTCCTGAACAGGGCCTGACATAGCTGGGAATATTCTCCCCTCATTATTCTAAACTGTGTTGTTTCTAAACTGGAGAGAGAAACAGATGAGTGAGGAGAAAGACTGGCAGGTTTTCCCCGCTCTTCCCTCACTTCCTTAAAGGTTATTTTGACTCTGTGAGCTGTGCGCTGCAAGGCGGACTATTCCTCTTACAGCTTGATGTTCTGGCTGTTTGGCTCGCGCTTCAAAACTCTGCCCTTATTACAAACTATTGTTCCTTTTACAGACTTGGTTTAGTCAGAGTTGATCTACTTAAACCACTCGATTCATTTCTGTCTTTTATCCCATTATTTGTTTAACGGCGGTTTTCATTTGGAGAAGTTGGCTGAGGCGCACCATTTTACGCACGGAGCTTTTGGATCAAATTCGATGATAGTGAATATAGAGAAAGTGAATATAGAGAAAACAAACACAGACAGAGGTGACGTGTTCTGTTTTGACACTTCCGTGTTTTCGTTTGGGGGAAGTTGGCAAAGGCACATTTTACGCACGGAGAATTTGGACTCGAGGACAGTTTTTTTTTTTTTCAAATGTTGCTCTAATTTAACGTTGGGTCAGCTGAGAATATTTGAATGCAAATGAAAAGAAAATAAGCTTCAAAAAACAGATCTACTATCGTTTTTATTTTAATCACCTGTTTCTCCACAAAACATGAACAGATCTTATTAATAACACATTTAACCCAAACTTACAATACCTTATGATAATATTCTTGTCTAAAGTCCGGCTGCGCCTCATTCCCACATTAACAATACTGCGCAGTTTCTTTTTCAATGTCCGCATTCTGGATCAGGTTTGAGGCGGATTCGCTTTTTTACGCACGGCTCACGTTGTTTTCAATAATAAAAAGGTAAAACCAGCGTTAAAGTGATTTTCATTTATATTCCATAAGATTCAGTCACTCGATCCAAAGCGTAAAGCGTGTATCCATGAGTCCAGTCCACGGACAGGTCACGAGCTGGTGTTTCTCTGCGCTTCTCCTCGGGGCTGAACTGACACGCGCTTACATTCAAGGGGGAGGAGCCAACAGTGACCGGACAGTGTGACTCATGTATGAATGTGAACGTTTTACTAAACCAACTCTAGGATTAGATAATTACTTGTGTCCAGGTGGTGGCGCCACAGAATCTGCGTCATTAAAGGTAGTTATTGAAGTTATATTTAAAACAAGCACTGAGTCACTACTGGATATGAGTCTGATTTACATCTTAAAAAAACTTTATTACAAAAACATGAAGTTAAACAAAATAATACTGTGGCCCCAAAGCGCAGGTATTTACAATGTACTACAACCTAGTACTTCAAATATACGGAGTCAAACAGAACGGTGAAGTGAGCAGTGGTGACTTTAGAGGCTCATGAGGCAGCGCTGATTTCAAGACGAGGATGAAAATGACCTGAGGTTTTTACTTCAGTGCATTTGAACGCTTTGGTTTCTGTTCTTTTAACAAGGTCCTGGTTTAGTTTTGGTCCAGCGAGGCCTGAGGAAAGTTACATTACACACGAGAGCAGAACGACTTTAATGCCTCCACATTTCATGACTCTGGAGGTCGTGGCGGTCGCCAAAACAAGCCACGAGGAAGCTCCGTGGATCTGAAGAGTGAAACGTTTTATTTGGCTTTTCACAAACCAGAACAAAAGTATCTGAAAAATCTCCTTCTCTCCGTCTCTCACTGAAAAAGCAGCTTTGATTCCATTTGATTTGAGATTGTGACTTTAGAAACTGTGATTTTATCAGGACATAAGATAAACAGTGTTTTACACAGATAAGAGCATGAAGAGCTTTAAAATCCGCCCGATTCAGACCTGGCAACCCTGAGGACCCTGAGAGCAAAAATAACTTCTTTTTTTTCCAAACTGCACAATCTACAATGATCTGCTCTGCGGTTAAACCACCTCTGCCTGGTTTGTTTGGTGTTTTTGAGAAGCTGAGACGGATTTGATCTTCAAAGCACAAATAATCAGCACGAGCCCCAGGAGGAGTCCCAGAGCAGAGTACAGTCCGGTCCTCTCTCTGCCCCAGGCCACAGCGCCCTCTGGTGGTTCTTCTGTCGGCCCCTGTGTGGGTCCAGGAGCATCTGCACAGACATTAGACAGACTTCAGTGCATTTAATATAAAGGATTCGACCCACAAAGAGGTCGAATTTTGCTCCAGTTCTTATAAACTTTTCAAACAAAAACATGTACACTCATCACATGTATAATGTATTTGATGGTTGCAGTAGCACTGACCGGACACAGAGAGCTGACAGTCACTGTGGTGTCCGGTGTGGCTGTGGAAGTTGCACCTGTACGAGCCTGAATCCTCCACACTGAGGTCAGAGATATTCATCCTCAACAGACCTCGGACTCGCTCCACTCGGACTCGGCCTCTGAAGTGCTGGTCCTGAATTCTCAGGTCCTCTCCGTCACTGGACTGAATGTAAAGTACTCTGAAGTTTTGGCTGGAGTTCAGCTTCTGGCCACACATGATGCTCAGTTCACTGAGAGACATTTCTGAGGGATTCTTCCACTCCAGCGTCACTGAGCCGCTCACCTGCGCCTTTAAGACGCACACTGCCTCCACACCTTTACACACAAACACACTTTAACACATTTGTAAAGATAAACACACTGAGAGTCACTAAATAATAAAGACTTAAAAGAGCTTGAATTACTGTATCATAATTTGAGCTGATTTGTTCACTCAATACGTAAATCCATGGTCTTGTTTTATGTTTTTTCTTTCTTTAAAATAAGATTTCCAATAGAACAAACATTAACTCACTTAACACAGTCCAAACCTTCTCAAATCCATCATAAAACGTTTTAAACCATGTGTTGGAGCCATGTATGCCTTTTTATCAATGATTAGCCTCCCGCCACTGCGTGGCACTGTGTATCCTTTTACCTGATTACCTGCCCTATAAAAGGCAGAGTCAATTGCACACAGGTGTTGCAGTGTGGAGGTAAACAGTCTTTCGACCGTGTTCTATTGTCTATGGAGAAGCTGTGTATTTTGTGTATGGCTGTGAGGTAATGCCAATAAAACCTTTCTGGAACACAGTATTTTTTATGGACTTTGTTGGAAAAAACACGCGTCCGAGACGCCTTTAAACATTGCAATCAGAGCGGACATTGCACAGGGCAAATCCTGGCCGCTACATTTGTCGAAAGACTTCCTCAGGCACCGGGCGTTATGTTGTGACGCCGGCTGTGATTGGAACAGCGCGGTTACCTGGACTCGAGTAGAGGACCCACCAACTACCGTAGCGGCGATCGTCGCAACGTCTACGGCGAGCCGGCGGACTGTTGGCGGGAGGAGGAAGGAAGGGGACGGCACGGAGTCAGCCTCCTCGATCTACAACGGTGGCGAGGGACTGAGACGGCGTGGGAGCTTCATTGATTGCAACGGAGAGGCCGCAAGCATCACGAGGAAGCAGCCCGCCCCGCAGTGAGCGCCGCGCGTTTGGAGAAGGCCGTGTGGAACGCGTGGATTATCCACCTGGTATGCTACACGTTTGCTTTTATCATTAAAGCGCACAACATGATGGCGCACGGACAGAATACAGACTTTTGGAAACGGGACTTGGTGTGCACTGTAAAAAAGAACACTGTAAAAACTGCGCACAACCCACTTCAACATAAAAATGAGAAAAACGAAAAAATAAAAGGTAATGGGACAGATAAAGACACTCGTGACAGTCTGAAGAAAATGAAAGCTTCTGTAGTAGCAGCTCTAATAAATGCAGAAGCTGAACATGCTGCGCTATTGGTCAGAGCTTCATTTATGTATCAGCAATATGAGCTTGAAGCCAAACAACGGGCTATTAAAAGAAGATTAGAGGAACTGAAGCTTGACACTAAAATGGCTGCGACTACTGCAAAACTGGCTGTTTTAAATGCTTCAAAGAAACTTAAATCTGCTAAGTCCAGTTTGGCTCAAGAAAAGCTGCAGTCTAAACCAAATGACGCTCAAGCCTCCCCATCAGCAAAAGGTGTTGCAGGTGAAATGGGGGCCGGTGATGCATTTGAAGAAATTGACTGGGAGGGACCAGAGATCTACGTCCCAGTGGTGGATCCGTGTGCTGATTCAGGGGCCGGTAACCCCACTGAAATGCACCCTCCTAATGAATTCCCACACAGTCCTCTTCCTGCTGCTCCTGAACACCAATCAGAAGTACAGGTTCCTGATGTGGACCTGGTGGAATCGACTTCCATCAAATTGGACAGTGAAAGCGGATCATACGTTGACCAGCCTATTGCGGAGGTGGTTGCTGCTGTCTCTGTGGAGAAGGACAGCGACGGACCATTTCCTAAAAGGTTGCTGGTTAGTGGCCAATCCAAGGACGCACTGCCCACAAATGACTTCCATCTTGCAGTGAACAACATCACAACAGTTGTTACACTGTTCCCACAAACTCTTGGTGAACCTACGCTTGTCAATAGTATCTCAATGAATTCTGAAAATTGTATTGTTGCATGGATGATTTCTGCTTGGTTGTCAAGCCCTCAAACTGTTTCAACTAAAGAGTTGCAAAGCCTTCAAAAGAAAGAGGTGGAAATGTGTATATTTTTTAAACCAGATGGAATGCTAATTATAAAATGTTGAGTATTGACAAGATTTTGGAATGTGGATAATGGTTTTTGTTTGACTAAAATGTGTTCCCTAGAAAAGCGGAAATGTAAAACTTAGAACTGTGTCGAATAAGTTTGGTAATGGCTCCATATTAAGTTTTTGTATGTAATCGTTATCGCTCCAGGCTCAAACAATTAAGGGGCCGGTGTGTTGGAGCCATGTATGCCTTTTTATCAATGATTAGCCTCCCGCCACTGCGTGGCACTGTGTATCCTTTTACCTGATTACCTGCCCTATAAAAGGCAGAGTCAATTGCACACAGGTGTTGCAGTGTGGAGGTAAACAGTCTTTCGACCGTGTTCTATTGTCTATGGAGAAGCTGTGTATTTTGTGTATGGCTGTGAGGTAATGCCAATAAAACCTTTCTGGAACACAGTATTTTTTATGGACTTTGTTGGAAAACACGCGTCCGAGACGCCTTTAAACATTGCAATCAGAGCGGACATTGCACAGGGCAAATCCTGGCCGCTACACCATGTATTTTATTTTCGGCACATTTTGTATCACCTACTTATTAATATATTTTATTGTTAACTCACCGCAGCAGCAAACAGTTAGAAGCCCGAGTAGAAGCTCTTTTAGAAACATCTCTGATACAGTTGGAAATGTCTTCAGGATTTGACTGAGGGATCTGGACTGAGGCTTCTCTGCACAAAAAAGACAGAAACATCTGTTTGAAGAATCATCTGATGAGTGAATGATATACAGTAGAGCTGTAGGGAGGCAGAGGTGAGGATGAATGAAAAACTGCTTTCTTCATCCAGACACAAGGAACAAACCTGACTGTTCAGACGAAATCCCGAATTAAATCAAAATCAAACGTCTCCAGGTTAAACAATAAATAATTAAAAACAGTTTACCCAGAGAAACAGTGTATTCTGTTATTTCCCAACACAGTGAGAATGAAGCTTTAGTGAAAATATCCATACAACATCCAAACAGCTCAGTCCACTGCGATCCTTCACGCGCAGCTACAGCACCGCGACATGTGCAGCTTAAGAACCCACACACTCAAACTCAGCCGGCCCTCCCTCCCTCACACACAAACCACTCGATTCATTTCTGTCTTTTGTTCACTTTGTTTAATAACGGGTTTCATTTGGCGCAACATTTTACTCGTGGAGCTTTTGGATCAAATTCATCATAGTTTTTCCAAATGTTGTTCTAATTTGGCCTGGGGGATCAGCAGAGAATATTTGAATGGCGGACTTGCGTAATGTCGTGGTCTCCCCTGTGCTCTTCCCCCGGGCCCGCTCTGAGAGTCCACGAGGTCGTCTCATCTATGCATTCCGCTTTGGGCAAAGGCAGAGACAGGTGTGGGCTGGTAATAATCTCTATTTTACTACAGCAGCTGAAGTCCGTGAGAAAGACGCCGCGTAGGCTTGAAAGAGACTCACCCACGCGCTCTCCCATTCACTCAAGACCAGCCGCGGGCTGGGCTTATATTTTACCGGGCATTTGACCGGTGGGCCGGTTCCAAAATGGGCCGGTGCGTTAGATTTGATTTTTTCATTTTCTGTGCAGCCCGTGGTTTCTGGAATGGAATCATCCAATGGCCCATCACAGGCGCATCAGTGGTACATGTGCCGCATGGATGATCAGCCCCCTCCCCTCTGCCCATTACTGCAGGTGTTTGCTCTACAGCGCGAGAATCAGCTGATTTGATCAGAGTGTGTGGGGTTGATGAGAGCACACTGGGCTTTATTTATTTAGCAGCACTGTTTTCATTTTGGTTTCTTCCCCACAGCTTCATTTAGTTACAACCTGTGAATTACGGAACAATCCTATAGGCCTATTGCTTAACATTCACAGTTTGGTTTATAGTTCATCCATTTAATTGTCTGTGATTTTATTCAGAGGTGACGGACAAACTGAAGAGACTTCATCACCTTTTCAGTGCATATAACTGGCCTTCCCCGCGCCTGCTAAAAAATACAGTATATCCACTAGATAAAGACTACACCATGGGTAACATGTTTGACATGTTACTCATTTAAAAATAACGCAAACAATGCATGAAATCCATCATTTCACAAAGAGAAAGTTGAATAAGAATTGACTTTCTCATGTCAAATCTTACCTTGAGTGAGACACAGATGTGACACTGCAGACTTCTGCGTAGATGATGTGAACTGAAGTCTCCACGGAGTCCCTAGGTATACAGATATGGAGGAGGAGCCAACTGTGACAGTGTGACTCATGTGAGTCCCCCCCCCCGCTCGCTCTCTCTCTCTCTCTCTCTCCGCCCCTTCTTCACTTTCTTAAAGGCCATGTTTCTGTGTGAGCTGTGTGCTTTATAGTTTGTTGTTCTGGCTGTTGTTTTGCTCGCGCTTCAAAACTCTGCCTTTATTACAAAATATTGTTCCTTTTACAGACTTGGTTTAGTCAGAGTTGATCTACTTAAACCACTCGATTCATTTCTGTCTTTTATCCCTTATTTGTTTAACAGCGGTTTTCATTTGGAGAAGTTGGCTGAGCCGCACCATTTTAGACACGGAGCTTTGGATCAAATTCGATGACAGTTTTTTTAAATTCAATGATAGTTTTACAAATGTTGTTGTAATTTGGCCTGGGGGATTAACAGAGAATATTTGAATGCAAGTGAATTTAGAGAAAACAAACACAGACAGAGGTGAGGTGTTCTGTTTGGACACTTCCGCGTTTTCGTTTGGGGGAGAATTTGGACTCGAGGACATTTTTTTTTTTTTTTTTTCAAATGTTGCTCTAATTTAACGTTGGGTCAGCTGAGAATATTTTAATATTTCACTGCGTCTCTTATTGGTTTGTAGTGAGTGTAATGTTTCAGGCTCATGACCTTTGGTTTATTACAGCGCGTGCTGACTCACGACTCAGAACTTCACTGTTCAAAAGAAGAAACAGGAGGCAAAACACAATCGTTTTATTTGTTCAAATTAAATGTTAGAAAAAGCACAATTGACCGTGTCTATGTTGTTGTAGGTGATGTTTTTGACACAAACCTCCCTCTATTTTCATTCTTATAAAGAGACGCACAAACACGTAGGTGTCCAGGTCAATTCCGAAAAACAACATAAAACTTCAATCAGCTTTGTCTGTTGACTCGTTTTCGTTGGGGAAGTTTTACGCACGGAGAAATTGGAGGCGACAAACCCAGACAGAGACATAAAAATACAGCTCTTTCTGTCCATATTTCGTTTTTATTTTTATCACCAATTTCGCCACAAAACATTGACAGATCTTATTAATAACACATTTAACCCAAACTTAAGATACACTATTATAATGTTCTTGTTGAACATCCGGCTGCGCCACATTAAAATACTGCAGTTTCCATTTCAGGGGCCGCATTCTGGATCAGGTTTGAGGCGGATTCGCTTTTTTACGCACGGCTCAAGTTGTTTTCAATAATAAAAAGGTAAAACCAGCATAAAGTGATTTTCATTTATATTCCATAAGATTCAGTCACTCGATCCAAAGCGTAAAGCGTGTATCCATGAGTCCAGTCCACGGACAGGTCACGAGCTGGTGTTTCTCTGCGCTTCTCCTCAGGGCTGAACTGACACGCGCTTACATTCACGGAGGGGGAGGAGCCAACAGCCCACAGTGACTACAGTGAGACTCATGTTAGACATGTAAAAACAAGAGGTGTGAATCTGTGAGTAGTTTATCCCAGAACAAACATTTGCTGAAATCTTTATCAATGCTACTTCAAAAGAACATTACAATATAAAACTTTTTGGGAATATATTTGATTTCATACTTGCATAGCATTAATATAAATATGTGCTTTGTATCGCAGCAGTCGACACATTATTACAAAAACACAAAGTAAACATCTGAAAGTTCATTATTACCTGAGAATACATAAGACAGGCCCAGAGAAGTGAGCAGAGGTTTAGTAACATTACACAAGAGCAGAACTACTTTAATGACACCTCCTCAGTTATTTATATTTAACAGGTGAACATTTCATGGCTCTGTCGGGTCCACATTCTCTCCCTCTGAAAAAGCAGCTTTGATTCCATTTGAGATTGTCTCATTCAAAACTGTGATTTTTATCAAGACAAAAGATGAACATCCTTTTACACAGATAAGAGCATGAAGAGATTTAAACACTGCCAGATTTGGACCTGGCAACCCTGAGGACCCTGAGAGCGAAAATACCTTTTTATTTTACAAATGTACAATTGTTCTGCTCTGCGGTTAAACCACCTCTGCCTGGTTTGTTTGGTGTTTTTGAGAAGCTGAGACGGATTTGATCTTCAAAGCACAAATAAGCAGCACGAGCCCCAGGAGGAGTCCCAGAGCAGAGTACAGTCCGGTCCTCTCTCTGCCCCAGGCCACAGCGCCCTCTGGTGGTTCTTCTGTCGGCCCCTGTGTGGGTCCAGGAGCATCTGCACAGACATTAGACAGACTTCAGTGCATTTAACAGATAACCTACACTTTAGGTTTATGAACTATCCATGCGCCTCTGTTTATGTTACTGTAGACTCTGATACAAACGTAAACATGGAATAATGGAAGAGCAAATGGACATGGACTAGCATGGACAGTAACAACAAAAGGAGCTTTCTCTTTACATTAACCAGTTGTTCCTGAACATCAATAAATATCTTGTAAAAGTGTTTACGTTGTTTGTTGATGAGGGGGTCTGGTTTAGTCGTGGGCTGGATATGTGAGTTCCAGAACACTGAAAAAACAACAACATGATTTTAAATGCTAATTGTTTGTGAATGCGAGGATCATTTGATGGTTGCAGTAGCACTGACCGGACACAGAGAGCTGACAGTCACTGTGGTGTCCGGTGTGGCTGTGGAAGGTGCACCTGTACGAGCCTGAATCCTCCACACTGAGGTCAGAGATATTCATCCTCAACAGACCTCGGACTCGCTCCACTCGGACTCGGCCTCTGAAGTGCTGGTCCTGAATTCTCAGGTCCTCTCCGTCACTGGACTGAATGTAAAGTACTCTGAAGTTTTGGCTGGAGTTCAGCTTCTGGCCACACATGATGCTCAGTTCACTGAGAGACATTTCTGAGGGATTCTTCCACTCCAGCGTCACTGAGCCGCTCACCTGCGCCTTTAAGACGCACACTGCCTCCACACCTTTACACACAAACACACTTTAACACATTTGGAAAGATAAACACACTGAGAGTCACTAAATAATAAAGATTTAAAAGAGCTTGAATTACTGTATCATAATTTGAGCTGATTCGTTCACTCAATAAATCCATGGTCTTGTTTTATGTTTTTTCTTTTTTTTTTTTTTTTGATCAAGGTGTGTTTATTAAGGTTTTTTGTTAACACCCTGCCCCCCACCCACAGCCAGCCAGACCAGATACCAATCGTGCAGTAATAAACAATGCAATAATAAACAATGCAATAATAAATAATGTACATTACACTGTAATATCCCCCGCATCCAAATCCCCAAACCGAGCAAGGAAAGGTCTCCAGATGTCATAAAATTTTTGGACTGAGCCTTTTGTTGTGTATCTGATCTTCTCTAATTGTATGTAAAACATGACATCCCTAACCCAGTGCCCATATACAGGTGGATGTGCATCCTTCCAATTCAATAAGATTATTCTTCGCGCTAACAGTGCACCAAAGGCTATCAAGCTGACTTGTGCCTTTGTCAGACGGGCATCCATAGTCACTCCAAATAATGCAACAAATGGACAGGGTTTCAGGGTAAAACCACAAGTTTTAGAAAAAATATCAAATATGTGTTCCCAAAAGCTCTGCAATTTTGAGCATGTCCAAAACATGTGCACCAAAGAGGCTGGATCTTGTTTACAACGATCACATGTAGGGTCAAAATTTTCTCTGATCTTACTCAATCTGGTTTTGGACCAGTGAAGGCGATGTACTACTTTGAATTGTATAACAACATGCCTGAGACAGATAGATGAAGAAAAAATTCTGTTAATAATCCTTTTCCAGGTCTCATCTGAAATCTGCACGCACAAATCTTCCTCCCATTTGTTTTTGAGTATCTGCAATGTTGCCATCTTGTAGTTATTTAACAATCCATAAATCACACTTATAAGGCGCTTGGCATTTCGTTTGAGCTTGAAGATATCGTCCAAAAGTGATGGAGATGGAGAAGATGGGAAGGAGTCCGTGTTACAGGCAATGAAGTTCCTAATCTGTAGATATCTGAAGAAGTGAGATCCAGGGATATGATATTTAGTCCTCAGCTGTTCAAAAGAACTGAAAACATTGTCACTGAAGAGTTTATGCAATGATGTTATTCCAAGACTTGTCCAGACACTGAATGCCTCATCAATTAATGATGGGGGAACATACAGTGTCTTTTCGGCGGTGCAATGAGGCATAGTTCGGTCAATTTGATGTGTCTCCTAAACTGGTTCCACAGCTTGATTGAATGAATAACAAGTGGGTTTGAGGTAAAGTTGGAGATCGTTTTTTTTAGAGGTAACCTGGCACATAGCAAAGATACAAGTGTAACATGTTCTACTGATATTTTTTCTAGCGCTATCCATGATGGTAAGTTATCATTCCCCTCTGTCCAGTATAGTATTGCTTTCACGTTGGACGCCCAGTAGTAAAATTGAAAGTTTGGGAGTGCCAAGCCTCCTGCGCCCCGGGGCCTTTGCAATAAATGAAGTTTTAATCTTGGTGGTTTTTTATTCCAAATGAAAGAGGAAATTTGGCTATTTAAATTCTTAAAAAAGGTTTTGGTCAAAAAAATGGGAAGAGATTGAAATAAATACAAAAATTTGGGAAAAATATTCATTTTGATTGTATTAATTCTGCCACCAAGCGAAAGAGGCAGCAACTCCCACCTCTCAAAATCTTGTTTTAATTGGATAGTAACACCTGATAATTTTCTTTATATAAATCTTTGTGGTTGCGTGTGATCCATATACCCAAGTATTTGAATTTATTGTAACTAAGTTTGAAAGGATCTAAAGTAGTTGGTGGCTCCCCTATTGCTCTGCCAATGGGCATGGCTTCACTTTTACCAAAATTTACTTTATATCCTGAGATTGCTCCAAATTCCTTAAGCAAGTCTAGAACCTTTGGGAGACTTTGTGAAGGGTTTGAGATAAACAAGAGCATATCATCCGCGTAAAGCGAGACCCTATGGTCCGTTTCCCCCCGAAGGATCCCTTTGATGTCCATGCACTGTCTCAAGGCAATTGCCAAAGGTTCAATCGCTAGTGCAAAAAGGAGGGGTGACAAAGGGCACCCCTGCCTTGTGCCGCACTGAAGCTGAAAATATTTAGATAGATTGTTGTTAGTTCGAACAGCTGCAAGAGGGGATGAGTATAACACCCTTATCCAGGCAATAAAATTGTTCCCAAATCCAAACTTTTTCAATGTATAAAAAAGAAAATCCCACCTCACCCGATCAA
This sequence comes from Neogobius melanostomus, assembly GCA_007210695.1. NCBI lineage: Eukaryota > Metazoa > Chordata > Actinopteri > Gobiiformes > Gobiidae > Neogobius > Neogobius melanostomus. The sequence continues at coordinate 36,887 of VHKM01000312.1, forward strand.
ACGCCTTTTCTGCGTCAAGTGAGATTACTGCTTCAGAGGCGTTACTTTCAGATTGACTATAAATTATATTTAGTAAGCGTCTAATATTAAAGAAGGAATATCTATTTTTAATAAATCCTGTTTGATCAGGTGAGATGATGGAAGGTAAGACTCTCTCCAGGCGATGAGCCAACACCTTAGCGAGGATTTTGGTGTCTACATTGAGTAATGATATTGGACGATACGAGCTACAGTTTAGGCTGTCTTTATCTTTTTTTAGAATTAAAGAGATGACTGCTTGACGCATTGTTGGGGGCAGAGACTGTGAAATAAAGGATTCGTCAAATGTTAATTTTAGCAGTGGAGTGATTTGAGGGGCAAATTCTTTATAAAACTCAGACGGAAATCCGTCAGGGCCGGGAGATTTCCCGGATTGCATGCTTTTCAAAGCCCTATGAATTTCAGCATTAGAGATTGGTTCCTCCAAACCTTTTGCTACATCTGCTTCCAATAAAGGAATGTTGAGATTGTGGAAGAAATTGTCTAATCCAGAACAATCGCTAGTTGGAGTGGAGCTGTATAAATTTTGATAGTACTTCAAAAAGGTATTATTTATTTCTAAATTGTCTGTGCATTTTACTCCTTGATCGTTTTGTATTTCTGGTATAGCTTGATTAGCTGTTCTTTGTCGCAGTTGCTGTGCTAAAAGCCTACCCGTCTTCTCTCCATATTCATAGGAGCAACTTCGAGATTTAGAGAGAAGATATTCGGCTTGTCTTGTAGATAAAAGGTTGTATTCGGTCTGTAGTTGTAATCGTTGTTTATATAATATGGGAGTAGGAGAATTACTATAGACAGCATCTAGTTTAACTATTTGATCAGCCAATATACTGAGGCGTTCAGCTTCTATTCGTCTCTGTTTTGCACAAAAGGAGATTATCTGACCCCTCAGGTATGCCTTGAGAGACTCCCAAACAGTTGAGTGTGAAACTTCTGATGTTTGATTGATACTAACAAATAGTTCAATTTGAGATCGCATAAAGTTATTAAATTCTTCATCTGTAAACAGCAACGGGTTTAGTCTCCATGGTCGGTAGTTACAATTTACATTTGGAATCCGCAAAGAGAGAGCTAGAGGGGAGTGATCGGAAATAATCATGGCTTTGTAATCACAGTCCGTAACCAGAGGGAGAAGTTTTTTATCCAGAAAGAAATAATCTATACGGGAAAATGTTTTATGAACATTTGAAAAGAATGAGTACTTGCGTGAGGTTGGATTTCGAAATCTCCAAACATCTGCCAGCCCATACGTATCAAGGAAAGAACGTATAACGCGTACGGACTTAGAGACCGGATTAACCCTCTGGGAGCTGCGATCCAAAGAGGACAACGCACTATTTAGGTCTCCACCAAAAATTACATTATGTGACGCCATGCTTGGAAGCCGTGAAAAACATTACTGAAAAAATCTGCATCATCCCAATTAGGGGCATAAATGTTTGCCAGTACCAGAGGGAATCCATATAATGTCCCTACAACAATAATAAATCGTCCAGCTGAGTCTGCATCAATATTTGTAGCCACAAAAGGTAATGATTTGTTTATTACAATTGCAGCTCCCCGCGATTTGGAGTTGAATTTGGAGTGATATACTTGGCCTATCCATTTACTTGTAAGTCTAGATTGATCAGAGATGCGCAAGTGAGTTTCTTGAAGAAACGCTATGTCAGACTTCAGCTGATGTAAATGGGAGAGAACTCTCTTACGCTTAACTGGATGGTTCAGAGATTTCACATTCCAACTAACAATATTTATCAAACAATCACTAAGTGAGCAGCTCGCACTCATTACTGATGCTTACAGAAAACATTGTAATTGACAAAAAAAGAAAGTAATAAGAATTAAAAAAAATAAGAGTATAGTATTGCAATAAAGACAAGTAACCGTCTGGCTGGCTCCCAACCCCATAGAACAGTGAACAAGGTCTCCTAAAGAACATGGTGACCCAACAAATAAAAAAAAAGCTTCATACAAAAATCCACACATAAAGTGCTTGTCTGGAAGCCTGCTAGCCAAATGGCAGGCTCCCGCTAAACCTAAATACAACCTACATTCAGTTATCCAAAAGGCTGAGGACTTTATCACGAATCAAAAGTCTCTAACGAAAGTTCCAGCGCAAATGTCCATTCAACAAAGCATAACAACAAACCTCTGCAGTGATTTCTCACTCCCACGTAGCAGTGCTTCTCTCTTCAGGTTTTGATCACATGTTTTTTTATAAAGCCCACGGCGACATCAGGATCCAGAAATTCATGCTCTTCTTCGTTATACGTAATGCGGAAACGTGCTGGAAACAATATGCCGAACCGGACATCTGGTTGATCACGGAGAAGCTTTCGAGCCTCAGTGAAGGCAGCCCGAGCCCGGGCAACAGATGGGGTGAAATCAGGGAATATGGCAACGCGTTGTCCGTTCAGCATCAGCGGACCTTGGTTTCTGGCACGGCGCAAAATCTCAACGCAGTCCTGGTAATAATGGAGCTTCGCCACAATGGCACGCGGCTTCCCCCCGGCTCGCTTCGGCGCAAGGCTCCTGTGTGAGCGATCAACAAGGACAGGCTTGTCCATTTTCAGGATTTCCCTCAGTAACTTGGTCACAGCCGCGGGGGTACTTGAATCTGGAGACTCGGGGATGCCAAGAATGCGGATATTACATCGACGCATTCTGCCTTCCAGGTCGTCATATTTAGTCTTAAGATCCACCACCTCCTTCTTTAGGGTCATTACCGTGGTTTGTAGAGTGGTCACCTCATCGCTCCAGGTGGACAGTCCGGTCTCGAGGTCATTCACCGTGGCCTTAACCTCGTCCATTTCTTTACGAGTAGCTTCCTTGCAGCTAGCGATCTCATCCTTCACACCCCGCACCTGCGTCTTAATATCCTCAAAATCCTCAGCGAGTGCTTTTTTAAGTTCCTCCTTTAACACCCCGGCAATATCATTCTTGATGGACAAAAGGAGCTCAGACTTTAACTCCGCGATGTCCATGTCGATCAGTTCAGGCCGTTCTCCTTCCACGCTAGGCTTAGCATTAGCGCTTGTTGCTGCTTTCGGGTTTTTCAGAGTACTCTGGTCCGAGGATGCGCCAGGCCTAGCCGTCGTTGATCCGTGGTATCTGTATTTCCTCAAACCAGCCGACATTTCAGCCAGGAACAAAGCATGGGATGAACTATTATCCTCTTAACGTTCGTCAGCTGCACAGGTATTTATGTAGGTCGTAAAATACTGCTTTTAGGAACTTTTAATTTGCATTTAGCGGGAGCCTCTGCAAAAGCGTCTTACTCCATTGCTGGCTCGCTAGCGCCATTGTTTATGTTTTTTCTTTCTTTAAAATAAGATTTCCAATAGAACAAACATTAACTCACTTAACACAGTCCAAACCTTCTCAATCCATCATAAAACGTTTTAAGCCACGTATTTTATTTTCAGCACATTTTGTATCACCTACTTATTTTTAATGGTATATTTTATTGTTAACTCACCGCAGCAGCAAACAGTTAGAAGCCCAAGTAGAAGCTCTTTAGAAACATCTCTGATACAGTTGGAAATGTCTTCAGGATTTGACTGAGGGATCTGGACTGAGGCTTCTCTGCACAAAAAAGACAGAAACATGTGTTGTTTGAAGAATCATCTGATGAGTGAATGATATACAGTAGAGCTGTAGGGAGGCAGAGGTGAGGATGAATGAAAAACTGCTTTCTTCATCCAGACACAAGGAACAAACCTGACTGTTCAGACGAAATCCCGAATTAAATCCAAGTCAAACGTCTCCAGGTAAAACAATAAATAATTAAAACAGTTTACCCAGAGAAACAGTTTATTCTGTTATTTCCCAACACAGTGAGAATGAAGCTTTAGTGAAAATATCCATACAACATCCAAACAGCTCAGTCCACTGCGATCCTTCACGCGCAGCTACAGCACCGCGACATGTGCAGCTTAAGAACCCACACACTCAAACTCAGCCGGCCCTCCCTCCCTCACACACAAACCACTCGATTCATTTCTGTCTTTTATTCACTTTGTTTAATAACGGTTTTCATTTGGCGCAACATTTTACTCGTGGAGCTTTTGGATCAAATTCATCATAGTTTTTCCAAATGTTGTTCTAATTTGGCCTGGGGATTAGCAGAGAATATTTGAATGGCGGACTTGCGTAATGTCATGGTCTCCCCTGTTCTCTTCCCCCGGGCCCGCTCTGAGAGTCCACGAGGTCGTCTCATCTATGCATTCCGCTTTGGGCAAAGGCAGAGACAGGTGTGGGCTGGTAATAATCTCTATTTTACTACAGCAGCTGAAGTCCGTGAGAAAGACGCCGCGTAGGCTTGAAAGAGACTCACCCACGCGCTCTCCCATTCACTCAAGACCAGCCGCGGACTGGGCTTATATTTACCGGGCATTTGACCGGTGGGCCGGTTCCAAAATGGGCCGGTGCGTTAGATTTGATTTTTTTATTTTCTGTGCAGCCCGTGGTTTCTGGAATGGAATCATCCAATGGCCCATCACAGGCGCATCAGTGGTACATGTGCCGCATGGATGATCAGCCCCCTCCCCTCTGCCCCATTACTGCAGGTGTTTGCTCTACAGCGCGAGAATCAGCTGATTTGATCAGACTGTGTGGGGTTGATGAGAGCACACTGGGCTTTATTTATTTAGCAGCACTGTTTTCATTTTGGTTTCTTCCCCACAGCTTCATTTAGTTACAACCTGTGAATTACGGAACAATCCTATAGGCCTATTGCTTAACATTCACAGTTTGGTTTATAGTTCATCCATTTAATTGTCTGTGATTTTATTCAGAGGTGACGGACAAACTGAAGGGACTTCATCACCTTTTCAGCGGCCTTCCCCGCGCCTGCTAAAAAATACAGTATATCCACTAGAATAAAGACTACATGGGTAACATGTTTGACATGTTACTCATTTAAAATAGCGCAAACAATGCATGAAATCCATCATTTCACAAAGAGAAAGTTGAATAAGAATTGACTTTCTCATGTCAAATCTTACCTTGCGTGAGACACAGATGTGACACTGCAGCCTTCTGCGCGGATGATGTGAACTGAAGTCTCCACGGAGTCCCTCCGCTTTATATAGGACGCTCGTGACACCAAGGAGGCGTGGCCACATACTGTACTCTTAGTCTTAGGGACTTCCCAAGCATTGGAGGCGTGGCTGCGCGAGTAAATGTTGTGCCAACTTCTCCAAATGAAACCCGTTAGTAAAGCAGTACGAAATAAGTACAGTGCCTCGCGAAAGTAGTTGTATGCAGTGGCGTAGTCTACGTGATACGCAGGTATACGCCATATAACCACTAGACAGCCTGCAGAATTACTGTATAGCCACTACAAAGAGGGCAAAGATACACCACTCATTTGTGCAGTGTTATTTTCTTTCTGTCCGATTAGAGACCAGCCCAAACTTCACAAGTAGTAGCTAGTTCTGACCCCTCAGCCCCCTCTTTCTCTGTCTCTACGGACGGTTCCCTCTACGCCTCCCGTGTTGGGCACAAAATAAAACCCTGAGAATAGCTGATGATGATAGAGGCTTATGAACGATCCTCATGGCGCTGGAGGAGTCAGCTCAGCCACAGCCTCATTTAGCAACAACCTGTGAATTACAGGTACAATCCTATTGGCCTTTTGTTTGTTATTGAAATAACATTTACTACACTGTTAAGCTTTCTAATCTATTAGATTAGATCGTGGGCGGCACGGTGGCACAGCGGTTAGCGCTCTCGCTTCACAGCTAGAAGGTCCCTGGTTCGATTCCCCCCTAGACGGGCCTTTCTGTGTGGAGTTTGCATGTTCTCCCCGTGTCTGTGTAGGTTTCCTCTGGGTACTCCGGTTTCCCCTACCACTAAAAAACATGTACAATAGGCCAGGATGAATGTGAGTGTGTTTGAGAGTGCGCATGGGGGACGACGGATGCAAATTAGCCCAAGGCTACAATCCGGTGTGGCTTGTTTACATGCATGAGACCCATGTATGTTTTATTTGCTCTGTCCCGACCAAATAAAACAATAAATAAAATATTTAATTGCCTCTGATACATTTAATGTGCAGATTTCCATCCATCCATACATGAGTCACACTGTCCGGTCACTGTTGGCTCCTCCTCCTCCGTGAATATAAGCGCGTGTCAGTTCAGCCCTGAGGAGAAGCGCAGAGAAACACCAGCAGCTCGTGACCTGTCCGTGGACTGGACTCATGGATACACGCTTTACGCTTTGGATCGAGTGACTGAATCTTATGGAATATAAATGAAAATCACTTTATGCTGGTTTTACCTTTTTATTAATGAAAACCACTTGAGCCGTGCGTAAAAAAGCGAATCCGCCTCAAACCTGATCCAGAATGCGGCCCCTGAAAAAAAAACTGCGCAGTATTTTTAATGTGGCGCAGCCGGATGTTCAACAAGAATATTATAACTGTGCATCGTAAGTTTGGGTTAAATATGTTATTAATAAGATCTGTCAATGTTTTGTGGTGAAATTGGTGATCAAAATAAAAACCGAAATATGGACAGAAAGAGCTGTAGTTTTATGTCTCTGTCTGGGTTTATCGCCTCCAATTTCTCCGTGCGTAAAACTTCCCCAACGAAAACGCGGAAGTGAGTCAACAGACAAAGCTGATTAACTTGATTCAGGAAAAAGGATCAGTTTTATGTTGTTGTTTTTCGGAATTGACCTGGACACCTGTGTTTGTGCGTCTCTTTATAAGAATGAAAGTAGAGGGAGGTTTGTGTCCAAAACATCACCTACAACAACATAGACACGGTCAATTGTGCTTTTTCTAACATTTAATTTGAACAAATAAAACGATTGTGTTTGCCTCCTGTTTCTTCTTTTGAACAGTAAAGTTCTGAGTCGTGAGTCAGAACGCGCTGTAATAAACCAAAGGTCATGAGCATTACGACAAACATGAAGAGACGCAGTGAGGGAGGGTGGAGGTGGGACGTCCTAGTAGCACCGACAGACTTCAATTTTTCAACCTTGGACTGGACAATATTTGAGGTTTTTTTCAGAGGGATTTTTATTTTCTAATTCCCAGCCTGATTTCTTGAGTTTGGGATTTCAAGGTGACATTTCAGTTTTTCATTTTTTCCACTCATAAACAGCTTATTTTAAAACTAAACCAGATATATCCAAAATCCTCTCTGAAAAAGTCTTTGCAACTAATATGTCAACAAAATGAAAACATATTTAAACCTGGGTCAATCCATTATTCCGATTTCGTCGCATTTCGGGCATTTTAATTTTATATGGATCATAAAATGACAGAAAACGTGCTATATACATGACATGTTTCTTCTGTTTTCTTTAGAAAACAACTGAAAAGCTCTGACCTAACCACGCCTCTAACTACCCACATGCATCTGAGTAAGCTGTCGACCCCAAACCCTCCCTCTGGATATGTCTGTTTTTTATACTTGAGCGCTGGTTCTTCTGTTCTGAAGGGGTCCCAAAGAGCTGGGTTCACTCACAGTCTCACACTCCCAGCCATGGCTGATTACTCACTGTTTATAATTCTTTAATCGCTCCTTCTGTTGTGGCGTGGACCTTGTTCATTCAGTTTCATTGAGCACACCCATAACGTAACCAAATCTCAATAAAATTTGGCCTATTGTAACTGCCACACTTTAATTTCCTTTTATTTCCATGTATTTTATGTTGTTATGGTTGAGCGCCACCAGAGGGCGCTGTGACGCTTAAGTCAGCTTACGTCTGCAGAGTAGAGGTTAATTATCTTAAGAAGCGATCTCACAAGAGAGAAAAAGAAGCATGACAAAGCATGGACACTAAGTTAAAAGTTTAAGAAGAAACGAACCAAACAAGAAGTAAGAAGAAACCTGAAGCTAATTCCTTCTCTCGGTACTCAGCCAACGAGGTATTTTGTCTGTTTGTTTTGTACTTTGTAAGTATTTTTATTTGCTAATTGTCTTTATTTTTATTGAAGCTAATTATTGTCTTGTCTGTGTCATTGAATTATATAGATGGAAGAGGCATGCTGTCCCAGCTCCTATCTCTTTACATAGTGGTGCTCAGTGGCGCATGAAACCAGTTTCGTCCGCCATAACGGCCCATAGTACCCGTATGACGCGTCACCTGTATCTATGCTCCGTACGGCCCAAGTGGGTAAAAGCAGCGGGAGCGCGCACAGCTGCCGACGAAGCCTCAGAGCGGAGCGGACGCCATTACGCTGTAAGTTAAATCTCTTGATATAATCGTACTTTAAATACAAAATGAATTTTAAGGCCATTTGAGGCGATTAAGTTACTATGTTAAGATGATCTGTGGGGTCAGTTTGTCAGTGCAGGGCTTAATAAGCTAGATAGCCCCGCTCTTTTACAACAACCGTAACTTACAGCGGCCCTTCGAACGTACGTCGCCGCGCTAATGTACTCTCGCTCGGCCACTTTTCTGAGAAGTTTCGTAAGTGCTGGCCGTCTTCATATTGCAATAGAAATGATAAAAATCGACTTTTTACTTCACTGTATTTGCTAGTATAACCTCACCACTAGAATTGTTTGGCTGAAATACAAAGGAGCACTACAAAAGTGTTCTATATTGCATTATCATTAGTATAATTTGAAGTAAATGCTGTACCAGTACAGCATTTATCTGTACTGGATCCAGGGCAGATGCAGAAATCATGTTTTGTTGTTTCAATATAGGTTTATTGGTACTGTACCTACGTTATCTGAAAAGAAAGGTATAAACATCACCACTGAAGTAACTTAAATGATTTACCATTTTTTTATTATCGAATCAAAAAGCTATTTTCAAAGCCGTGCAGCCTAATCAGAAAAACGATCACGTCTTCATTAGTTTAAATTGTTGTTGTTCATGTTAGCTAATAGGCCTACCTTTTAACATTTAAACACGCTTGCCATGTGTAGGTTCGCAATACATTTTAGTACTGAGTAAAGAAAAAACTTACTTTAGGTGCCTGTTAGCGTTTATCCTAGTCCAGTCCCGTTCATTACCGTATTGTTGTCTGTTTGGCTCTCAGACCGCTTAACGGGGAAGACCTCTGCTCGTTCATGAGTCTTCACGCACACGCTCGCGCACGTCCACAGCACTGGTGACGTCACGTCATTGGAATACTTTTTAAAAAATTGTTTTTGATGCTTTACAATTTTTTACGAAGAAAAAAAGTCCATGTCCTAAAATAGTAATTTTAAAGAAATATATTTGCCTTAGTCTGAAACTCCAGATGCCCCGTGGACCATTTTACAGGCTGCTCCTTTTACATTGTTGTCTATGGCGAAAAAGGCTGTTGAGCCGTAGGGTGCAATATCACGGCCTGCCACTATCACAACTCATTTCAGAGCAAAGGGGCGGACCCCCCACTGGTCTGTGTTTTGTAGTTTTCACGGTGTGTTTATTAAGATGAAGAAAATAAATTCATCAGTAGAGAAAGCCACTTGTGTCTGTTGGTACCTGGAGGAATTATATATTGTTTTTTTCATGAATTAGAATAAGTATTCTTTATTTCAGACTCAAAAAGTTCCACAAGAAACATGTAAAAGAGACAGACAGACAAATATAACAGGGAATTACTATAGTCCATATAAGCAATTTCTCCAGTGCCTCCACAGCACCGAGCTCTACCTGATATTGCTCTGGTCAGGCCGTATAAAAAACAATTATAATTTCATTTTGCGAGTCCATGAGTCTCATCATAAATTTATAAACAACATTTCTTATTACAGCATTTAGTGTGGTCACATTATTCTGTACAAACAGCTGACTGGCACTGGTCCAGCGAGGGACTTTCAAGACAATCCTAAAGGCATCGTTGTATGCTACTTGTAACTTGTGAAATGTAGCTTTTGTGTAGCAGCACCACATGTGGGCAGTGTAGAGCGGTGTGCAGTCGGCTTTAAACAAGGCTATTTTTACATTTTCTGTACACATTCCAAATTTTCGTACCAGCATGTTAGCTTGTGCATACAATTTACAGTACTGCCTCTGGATGTCATCATTATAACCCTAACCGTCTAGTCCTCACAATCATCACAACACTCTTTTTACGTGATGTCATATTGTTCACCATATTCAGTACACACTTTTTGCAATTGCTGGAGGCCTGCAGAGTAGGGTGACATGATGACCAGGTCATCAGCATAAAGTAGCTGGTTTAATAGTCTTTCCCCTATCATGCAGCCAGTCTTACAGTTTTTCAATGTTCGGGAGAGATCGTCCATGTAAAGGTTAAAAAGTATGGGAGACAGGATCCCACCCTGCCTCACCCCATTAGTCACAGAAAAAGGACTTGATGTCGCACTCCCTCATCTAACCTGCATTGTTTGATGTGTGTACCAAAAACCTAGGGCCCGGATTAGGAAGGTAGGAAGGATCTAGGTTGGTAGGAATAGATTAAAGAGGTGAGAGATAAAGATTTAAAAAGTAATAAATAAATAAATAAGAACCACCCTAATATATAAAGCTTATGTCATAGCATTAGAACAGCATGGAATTTCATTACGGTGAGAGCATAACAACAGAGCAAAAGAAGGTTCAAGTTAGCGTTGTTATTCTTTGACACCGTGGCAACACTCAGCGTGTGCACCGTCTGTTTGGCACAGTGTTGAAGTGATCCTTTATCCTTCAGAAATGCTTGGAAGACAGGGTTACTCCAACTTCTTCAGTCTCTATTACTTCATATTCATACTTCATTCATTTCTGACACAAAACTGTTCATCCATTGGTTCAGATGTCACTCAACACTTAAGTAGGGATGTCCCAATCCGATCACGTGATCGGAAATCGGCCCCTATCACGTGGTTACAGACTCGATCGGAATAGGACATTACCTCCTGATCACGACTTGGATATATACACAAGTCCATTCTCATTACTTTTGATCAGATTTCGAGCTATCGCAAACCACTTTGTCCTCTCCCCCTGGCTCAGCGCCTCTGTCACTCACTCCACCTGGCTGCGTCAAATTGCTCGCACCATCCCACTCAGTCCGTGTCCCCCCTTCATCTGAGAAATTGCCAAATCCACACAGGTACTGTACCAGCGCGGGAGAACAGTAACAACAACATCCCCAATAACCTGTGCAGAGTCTGCTGTAAGCTAAACGAGGAGAGAGGAGTGAAAACTGACGGGAAGACAGCACGGAGAGAGAGCGGTAAGAAGTAACAAACAGCTGTTTTTATCGCTATTACACCGCCAAATGTGATTGAACCGTGGCTACTCAGACCCGCACTAAGCAGAGAAACCCTCCTCGTTTTTCTGCGGAGATGTTTAAAAGTCCATGATGGACAGAGACGAGAGCCCGGTCATACGTGCGCAAATACGCTGAAAGACGAGGGGAAACTTCTGTCTCTATTAATAACCTAAAGCACTGCCTCCTCTCTTCGCTCGCACATCCCCACGCTACATTCAGTAGGTGAATTGAGGAATAAGTGCTTGTTTTCACTCCTCTGGTTGTGTTAAGACTTTAGTAAAACACACGCACATTGTACACGCTCACAGTGGATGATGCGCGTTCACGCTACGATGGACGGTGCAACGCGTGCATGGACCTCGACCCCGTCCTGGTTTTCAGGCTGGGAATGTGGTCACCCTATCTAAAGAGACTGTCATCAAGTTAACGTGGCACATTTAACTTTTGGCCAACATACTGTGTTATTTAACTGTTTGGCCACATTACTGCGGCGTTATTTTCTGTACTGCTAAGCAGTTTTGTACATTGCAGTGTACAAAAAGTTATTGCCTAACTTTTGTTTTCATTGCCAATTAACAAACACATTTAGTAATGAATGGGATTTTAGATCACCCTCTATGTGTAAAATTAATAGTCTTGCTTACTTGAGAAAAAACAGACTAACTAGAGTTACTCTCTATATCCAAAACCATGAAGAAAAACAAGTTGAACAATATATATTTTCTTAATTAAAAAAAGTATATATATATTAGGTATCGGATCGGGACTCGGTATCGGGCAATTCCCAAAATCAAATGACTCTGAGGCAAAAAACCTGATTGGGACATCCCTACACTCAAGCACATTTTTTGTCCCTTACAGACAAGATGTCGGTTGTGTCCAGAAGGGCATCTTGGTATCAATTTCGTGCTTCAGATCGGGTTTTGGCGCCGTGGGAGACTGGGTAACGTTCAGTCTCTGCAAAAGACAAACAATAATAAAGTACTTGAGGTACTAAAACAAATCAATACAATGAAGTAAACTTACTTGCACATCAGGCAACAATTTCACCAAGAATTATAGCTCCTATAGCTATCCACAGAATTTCTGTGAGTTTGGTTACAGCTGCAAAAGACAAAAAAAAACAGTTGTTTAGTTTATTTGAGCAGCTTACATTTTCCTAATTTTACAAAATACACATTAAAAAGTCACAGATGCTCAAAAGGAGTAGGCTGAAGCAAGAAGCTTATAAGCGCCTACCCCACATTCAACATAATAAACATTTACATTTCAAAGTAATATGTGAGGACTGTATCCACAACAAAGAAGTTAGCACACACACGAAAAATAAGATTTTTAGGATATGGAGCGGGCCAAGGAGAGGCTTGGATCTGCGACCCAACGCTTGTGGCGCGGCTGGTTCTGGACCTCTCTGCTGCTTCGCCTTCTGCACTGACAATCACCTTTTAATTAACTTTTTCACATTCTTAATATTGGTTTTAAACTTTGTAATAAATTGTTAACCTTTTAATTGTTTGCCTCTCTTTTTGGTTGCACCATCACTCTCAAAGTCTGTCAAAACCGTTTAAAGTTTCCCACTTTTCTTCATAAAACTCATACCCCCATTACATATACATTTTAGTTTAGTTGAGATATAACAAAGATCATTTATGTAACACAAAATCGTTTTGGTCCCAATACTGACCCCTGGGGGACATCGCAGGTAATGTTACTCATCAATAATATGTGGTTACCTATCTGAACATATTGTTGTCTACCTGTTAAATAGGATTTGACCCAGTTATAGGCAATACCTCGGACTCCATTTTTAAGTAGTATTGTGTGATGTATTGTGTCGAATGCTTTCTAGAGATCAATGCAAATTCCTACTGAGTAAAATTTATTGTCAATATTATTTGTTATTGTTTCCATCAGGTCGATTAATGCCAGTGAAGTTGACCTATTGCTTCTAAAGCTGTATTGGCTGTCACTAATTAGTTTGTATTTGTCTGTAAAACTATCCTAAGATTGCAGCAAAAAGTTTTTCCAGGATTTTTTAAAACTGAGATAGAATAGAAATTGGTCGATAGTTGGTAAACTGATGGGCATCACCACCTTTATGAATGGGAGTAACGTTTGCAACTTTCATAAGAGTAGGAAATTCTCCCAGTTGAAGAGATAGATTACAAATGTGTTAGTGGTGAAATTATGTTAATGATTAATTTTTTTTTACAATACTTATGTCAAGGTTATTCCAATCCGTGAATTTTTTGGGTTTACATTCATTAAGAATTTCAATTATTTCATTTTCGTTAGTTGCAGTCAAAAACAGAGAATCAACATTTCCATGTATATTAGTAGTAACATCACAACTATTATCTGTTGAAACAATTTTTGATGCCAACTGTGGTCCTATGTTTACAAAGTATTCATTAAATGCGTTAACAATACTTTCCAATTTTGTCACTTTTATTTCATTATTAATCATGTATTCAAGAAACGAGCCATTTTTTGAATCCTTATAGCCCGATTTAAAACATTCCACAAACCTTTCATACTATTTTTATTTCTCTCTATCTGGTTTCTGTAGTATTCCTTCTTACAATTTCTTATTACTTTTGTTAATTATATTTGTATCTTTTATACTTTCTTTCAGCTTCTGTTGTTCTTTTTCTTAAGTTATGGTATAAAGAATTAGTCTTTTTACACACATTTAATAATCCCTTTGTCATCCATGGGTTAATTTTACTTGTTTGATCTGATTTATACTGTACTACAGGGCAATGTGATCATAGATGTTTGAATGTGTTAACGAAACTTTCATAGGATTTATTGACATAATTTTCTCTTAAAACATCATCTTCCCAATCCTGTTCGTCCAAGCTCTGCTTAAATGTAATGACTGATTGCTTTGTTGTTATCCTTTTATAAAGGTGAATTGTATTGCTGTTGTTTCTTTCTATGGTTTATTTATATCGAACAGTGCAAAAATTGGCAAGTGGTCACTGATGTCATTCATCAGTATACCACATGTCGTAGCACAGAAGACATTAGTATATATATATTGTCGATTAGGGTTGCACAGTGTGAAGTAATTCTCGTGGGGCGTGTTATTAATGGGTATAGCTATTGGCTGTACATTATATCCGCAAAGTTTTCAGTGGGTCTATGATTTTTGGATTTCAATAGATCTATGTTGAAGTCCCCACAAACAATTAGATCTTATGATTACAATTTGCATACAACTTTTCAATATGTTCAGTGAATACATCAATGTCCGTACCTGGTGCCCTGTATATACATGACACAAGTACGTTTTTTCTTTTCTCTATTGAAATTTCTACTGTAACACATTCAAAAATATGATTCACTGCCATTGTCATTGTATCTACCAATTTGGCAATAAGGTTTTTATTGACGTAAAGTGCAACACCACCACCATGTTTATGATCTCTGTTTTTGGTATACATATGAAAGCCATGAAATTTCAAGGTTTCTCATGATCTATCCAAGTTTCTGAAATAGCAATGACATTAAATTTACATTAAGATAAGATATTCCTTTATGTTCTCAAAATTGGCATATAAGCCAAGACTGTTGAATTAATTATTGACATACTCTGAGTTATTAGGTCTGGTCAGTTGTGCATCAGTATAATATTTACCTGTATGACCAATGTCACTGTAGAAATGGGTATCTGGGTCAACATCATTTAAGATATATGTGGGTTTATAGTCATCAATTGAAAGATCTCTAGATCTGATGCTTGTAGTTCTCTTTCATCTTCAGAATCTCATGAGGATGAGTCAGTGTGGACAATGTTTGTCATTTTGTGTTAGTGTCAATACCATACTATTTTAGTTGTACTTGTCCAGTTCACATCATTCTCTGATTCGAAGGACTTTAGCTTTCTCAGGTGACCCATTTAGTTTAATGAACACCCTGCAGTTGGATGTCCATGTTGATTGAATCTTTCCTCGTTTCCTGAGCGCTCTGGCTTGCCTGGCGATGTCTGCATTTCTCTTTGTTAAGTCAACACAGTCTCACTCCGAAAGCGTCATAAATTGACGAACGGTCACTCGCCTTATGCGTAATATAGAACGCAAAAGGTACCCGTTTGCGTCTCCATTAACGCAATGGGTTTTTATTGCATCTGAATGAGAGTCCAGGCGCGGCTCATTTGATATATATTCGGTCCACACAATTAACTACACTTCTAAAAAGGTCTTGACAAAATCGATAATAAAGTCACAAGAGTTTCTGGAGCCAGTCAAAAGACTGCTTAGGGAAAAGGTTTGAGGAAAATCGAGCTTCTCCTTCAGATATAATCTGGGATCTCGGACAATTATAAACATCAACTTAACTTTTTGACAACTTACCATTGCCAGATAGTACACCAGATGTAGTTGCTGCAGTGGTGGTCTCAGAGGGCAAAACACGAATCGTTAAACGCTCTAGAGGAAACAAAGAGTAGGTATTTAGGCTACATTTGCAGTAATATTCTTAATATGCTACAGTAAATCTACTAAGTTTTGAGATGACATTCTTCCTGTCCAGCTGAAACAAGGCCTTTGACAACAAGGTTCTTACAACTGCAGAAGTGTCAGAGAAATGTAGGCTGCTAAAACTATTCCACTGTCACCAAAGTACAAACAAAGAGTCAGAAAACAGTTTTCATTCACATCTTAGTGCTTAGCAGCAACAGCACAGTTTTCTTTTTTACACAGTAGTGGAGCCGCCTGAAGTGAACACATGCCAGCCTCTGAAACAATGGCGCGATCCGTGCGGTTAGGTGTATAGGCACCATAACTGTTAGCAGCTTGCAGACTTCACTTCGTACTGCGATTACAATTTCAATTTTTCAGCCATAGTTGAGCCATACCATAAAATACAGCAATAACTCACCGAAGAACCGAAACCTCCATGATCCACTCTCCTCAGCAAACATGTAACAAGTGTACTCCCCGGAGTCCCGAGCTGTGAGGCGGCTGAAGACAATCTTCACCTGTCCCCGTTTGAGAGCCTCTCGGTCACACTGCACCCTCCCGGAAAACTGCTTATTCTGCTGCCTGTCCTCTCCCCTAACTATGTGAAGCATCTTCAAAGGCTTATAAGTGGATATAAAACGGCAGTCCATGGTGAGAGCAGAAAGGTCCAGTGATCGGGGACAGTTCCATTTGAGGATGAGTTTGCGGCCCTCCTTCTCCTCGAAGTGTGACATCCCTAAGGAAAATATGGCTTTTTAGCGGCAGAAATTCAAATGTAGTTCAAAGTCCATCAGATATGCACAACAAACAATCTCTGAGGCGTTACCCATTTGCGTGTTTCCATATTCAGTCATCAGTGTTTCCCACAGGTTAGAAGGCAATCGTCTTCTGCACCAAAAAGTAACACTTTTTCTCTAGGGGGCGCTATAGCATGGACCATAAGTGTTGTCATAGATAGGGATTCTTTCTCATCCGGTTTATAAGTGATACAATTTCCAACTCAAACTCACAAGGCACATTTGAATTAAAAAGGATAATGTGCAATTGTGGAAACACTTAGCATTGCCACACCCACATTTTTATAAAATATAATTCAACTGTAACATATATATTTTTTAGTGCTGGCCAATGATTAAAATATTTACTCACGATTATTCGCATGAATGTCATAGTTAACTCGCGATTAATTGCAAATTAAATCACACATTTTTATCTATTCTAAATGTCCCTTGAATTATAATTTTAATACTTTAATACTCCTATTGGGTTCCTCAAATATACAGCACAAAACTTGGGGAGCGGGCAGGTCGGGTTAGAAAGCACACTTATTTTGTTTATGTTGTCCTTACATTGTTGTTTTACAACATTAAGTTCATGCTTATCCATAAATGCCCCTCAGAGTAGACGATGTATTTTATGGGGGTAACGTATCATTAGCATGTTTTGTTTAGAGAAAAGAGTTTAGCTCTTCGGCTCCAAATGCAGACTTCTTGGAGAACGCAGCAATGCACTCAAGCACATACTGTACATGACATGCACATGTGATGAAAATAATGCAGCAGCAGATTTGAATAACGAGGGGACCTCTTCTTATTCAACTGAGGAGAGCAGCTTCGTAGCGTCAGGACTGCTTCACTTTAGTTCCAAACTTAACAAAAAGAGCTGTCCATGACGTGGTAAAAGTAAAGCCTCATGGGGAAAGTGTCTGCTCCTTGTTTCCTAATAAGTCCATATACGATTTCAAAGCTTTCCTCAGCGTGCAGTAGCAAAACAAACCAACGTGCTCCTCTCTTCCTGTAAACTTGCGGTCACGTGACGCATTACCACAGCTGCTGCTGAGAGCTGTGTGAAGCTGGCCCCCCGTCAACGTATACACTTTCGTATACAGGTTCACGGAGGTGCAGCAGAGTGCATTGGGCTCATGCGGCTTCGGAAAATTGACAAATAAATCGCGCGATTACATTTTTTTACGGCGTTAAAATATATTTGCGTTATTTTGGACAGCACATTTTTTTGTTTTGTTTCATTATGTACAATATATCTGCAACGTTTCCTACAACTCGCTCAAACTGCAATTTTCAGGGTATAGGTAGGTGGTACTGTATTGTCTGAAGTGGACCAGCTAATAAGTTTGTTCAGTTCAGTTTGGGGTAGTGCCTTAATGACTCAAATATGAGCTCAGTAGATCATTAGCTTTTCGAATTATACAGGATAATATACCATTGGAGTGAAAGTTGCATTGGCCACGCCACATCTTAGAAAATATAAGAGCTAGACTGTGCTGAAGTTGGTCTGTTATTGAGTTGTTTGTTCAGCTTGGGGTCGTGCATTAGCGACACAAGTTTGAGCTCAATATTTTAGTGCATGTCCGAAGTATAAGGTTAACATTACTATTTGAGACATTTACCTTGGCCGCGCCCACATCTTATACAATATGACATGACTGTAATGTATTTTTTGTTTGAGTAAGTGTTTAGAACAAACTGGCAACACTGTATAAAAAAAAATTCCAAACTGCAGTTTTCAAGGTATAGGTAGGGGGCGCTATCCTGGGAGCAGACTATATGTTATTGGGTGCGGTCTGTTCAGTTTCGGGTGGTGCATTAGTGACTTGAATGAATATGAACTCTGTAGGCCAATGCCTGTGAGCGTGAGCTGTCCACGAAAATGCACGAAATCTATGCGTTCTTCGCCGTGGTGTTATGAGGAGACGGTGTAACAGTTTTACAAACCGTGGCCAATTCTTGAATTTCAATATGTCTAGACGCACTGTGCCAAATGTGATCTTATTCCAATGAAAAACCAGGGACTAGTTCATTTAAACATATTTAAGCCAAAACGGATTCTGGTTTTCAATCCAAAATGGCCGACTTCCTGTGCGTCGGGGCGTGGTGCTCCAATGCATGGATCTAATTAATAATCTGTATAAGACTCTCCCGGACGGCCACTACATGATACTACAGCAGTAAATTCTTATCGGGCCCAGAAAGGATTTTGCCATAGAGCGGCCGTGCAAGAAAAAACTGTCCGTGTTCGGCTGACAGGCCGCCTACAACTTTCACAAAGGTCGGATTTAGTGTCGATTATCATATATCATATATATTAACATCACGTACTTTTTTTCCCTTTAAAATTAGCGTATCGCCTAAAAATAAATTAAGGACTTAGCCGAGCTCCACTCTAGCCACGCTCTAGCTTTCCGCCGCGCTGAATGGGCAGAACAGTCACGTGGTGCGGGCAGTGCAAACGGGCACCTGCAGAGCGCGCCCTTGATTTCCGTGTAAATTGTTGTGTTGTGAAATACAATGTAATGTATTATAATGGATCTTGTCAGCCTAATAATCAGAGGATGGTATTTATCACTTTGCCATTGTTGATAATTATGAATATACGCATTGCAATGCGATTTTGTTCTCATGTTCCATCCATAAAAATGCAAATGTCTATATCTACACACTATTGTTTGATTAAGATGACAAAGTACAAGATAACATTTCAGTGTGTCCATGCAAATTCAGCTATAAGGAAGCATTATAATAACAAGCTATATATCACATGACATTTTTAATGATAGTATCTAAAAGAAAAGTCAATATGCCCACAACTATAAATATTACTTTTAAATATAACAGAATAACCAAAAGGTAAACTGTATGGTAATTGTATTGTAGGATTTCATTTACACACCACGTCTAAAAATGGGTCTCGTTCATTTCACGTTTGTATTGTCACGTGTCGAGATTTAAAATGTATCTTTAGATACCCTTTATAAATTGTATGCTAGCTTGTATGTAAGGCTTAAATTCACTCTTTAGACTAGCGAAGCCGGAGAGGTCAAAGGCCATTTGAACTCGAGGGGGAAGCAGAGAACATCCTGTTTAGAGGGCAATAAGAAGTGTTATCTGTTGCAGCACAATGGTCTCCAGATGTAATCAGTAAGCTAAAAGAATGTGCTTTGATGTAGAGGATGAGCATTGGGTAGATCAGGTTTCTCTCTTTGTATGCTGAAATGCATGTGATGTGCATTGAGTGGGCGGAGCTAATAATCAAAGAAATACTTGGGAGAGCGGAGTTTTAGTTAGACTTTTCCAAGCAACTGAACCAGCAACATGTAACATCTATCTCCAATAAAAGAGCCTTCTGAGAACACGTAACCTTCTGGTACCTTCTGATGCCTGCTGATTTCTTCTGAACACCTTTTGATGTTCATCTGTTTTTGTACAACAACACCTGGAGTAGGATAGCGTATTTTGTCTGCCTTAAGCTCTTTAAATTTATTCATACACGTCAAAAGTTAAATGGATCAAATGCTGCGTTGTACAAATTACGGTTTCAAACTTACAAAGGTATAAATTAACACTGATTTTTTCATTATACTGAATAATAGAAATTGAATATATATTTTAAATGCTGGAAAACGGTACAGATCTTTAATACATCCATGCGTAGGGCAGTAGCTACTTGGCGACCTGGGTCTGCTGCTCCGCTCACGGCAGCTGCCCTGGCTGATTCTCTGCTCGCTCTCGTCGCTCTGTCAATTTACTTGACATGTGGTCAATTGTAGAAGTATAATTAACTTTGTAATTAAACGTTGGAAAACAGTTCCAAAAGCGAATAACTTTTATTGCATCAATGACTAGGCTGAGCGATCTAGACCTGCTGCGACTCTGCTGCGAGCTGTGGTGCTCGTCCTCGTCGCGCTGAGAATCATGGGGATGGGCATAAACATCCGTGTTTCTTTGTGTTTTTTATTTGAAATGATAAAGGACACTAATATGGCCATAACAATGAATAATATAAATTATACAAGTATATAGTAGCCGTTAAACATTTCTCAGGGCCTGATGGGCCCGGAACTAACGCAGAGGTAAGAATTTTTTCTGGCTCGCTTCGCCAATGAGCACAGACCTTTGAAATCAATGGGCATCCAATGCAGCTTTTTGATTGTCTTGATGTCCCCTTTCACTGTACCGAACGCCTACGCTGAAAAACGCGTGTCCGATTTGAATAGGGGTCAACTTTGAGGGGGCGCTGCTGAGCCATTTAGTTTTGGACGTGGCCAATTCGTCCATTTCCATCCATTTTCACGCCACCCGAATGTCTCCACCAAAGCAGGTGATGTTTAGCGGGTCAAAATGCGATCATTGACAAAAAAAAGAAAAAAAAGAAACCACCCAAAAACAATAGTCCCTTGCCGGGGACTGCGTCCGGCTCGGGCCCAACAATAATGTAACAATAAATTAATTAATAAAAATAAATATGAATAGCAATAGGTGGTGGCCGGTGTTGATTCTGTGGCGATGTGTCACAGATTAGTCTGACTCGTCATCCTCACAATACTGAACAGTGATGAACACACTTTGGGCACAGAATTGCAAAGAACGAGTCTGAGATGGATTATGGGCTTTAAAATGCAAAGAACTGTTTTGTGTTCTTTGACGCAATATAACTTGGAATGTTCAGCAGTAGGAGAAAAAAAAAAGATCAAGGTGCACAGGAATTCTCAAACTGCGTGAATTAAATGAAATATTGTTTTTAACGATGGAACAACTTTCAACATATATTCGGTCCACACAAATTAACTACACTTCTAAAAGGACAAATCGTGAATATAGTCACAAGAGTTTCTGGAGCCAGTCAATCTGGGACCTTGGACAATTCTAAAACGTCAACTTAACAGGTGTTGGAGCCATGTATGCCTTTTTAATCGATGATTAGCGTCCCGCCACTGCGTGGCACTGTGTATCCTTTTACCCGATTACCTGCCCTATAAAAGGCAGAGTCAAATGCACACATGTGTTGCAGTGTAGAGGTAAACAGTCTTTCGACCGTGTTCTATCGTCTATGGGGGAGCTGTGTATTTTGTGTATGGCTGTGAGGTAATGCCAATAAAACCTTTCTGGAACACAGTATTTTTTATGGACTTTGTTGGAAGACACGCATCCGAGACGCCTTTAAACACTGAAATCAGCGCGGACATTGCACAGGGCAATTTGGCCGCTACACTAGGGGTGAACGATATGGACAAAATTTTCTATCTCGATATTCATGCCAGATATCTCTATATTGATACGATAAGATATAATTATGGGTTAGGTGAAAACTAAGAAAGAGTGAAAGAGTGCAGTTTTATGATGAAAATCTGTATAGTTTATATCTTGCTTTTTTTATTTTAATATTTTGAATGTTTATATCTCGATGTCGATACGATAAATCTTTCAGCCTTACAACTTACCGTCGCTAGGTGCTGCCCAGATGTAGCTGCTGCCGTGGTGATCTCAGAGGGCAAAACACTAATCGTTAGATGCTCTAGAGGAAACAAAGAGTAGGTGTTTAAGCTACATTTGCAGTAATATTCTTAAATCTGCTGTGCTTTGAAATGACATTCTTCCTGTCCAGCTGATACAAGGCCTTTCAGAAAGTTGTTTCGGACAAGGCTTTTACATTTCCAAGACAAGGTAGACGGGCATTTATGAGCACCATCCACAAGAGAATAAAGACACGAGGGAGAGGTGGCGGACTTCATTTCTTTGTTCCTCTTTCTTCTCGTGTGCCAGGTAACAACGCACTCACATTAACAGCGGAAAGAGTGTGACAAACCACCGGCTCACATTCATTCCTTACACTGGCTGGAGACCGGAAAGTGACTGCTGTAAATTAGCAGGAGAGCAGGGCATTACGAACAACCAGAGGTGACAGCTCTGACAAACATCTTTGCGAAATTGGCTCTCACACTTGCATCTAAAACTCCACATGCACTGGCTATATATTTTTCACTTGGTCTGAGGCTATGTCCACACAAAGTCGAAACATGTATAATTTCAAAATTGTTCTCTACAATCACGGGGCCAGCTCAGTAAATGTGTGCGCACATGGAGCCTCTTGTGTGTAGATTAGTAGGACTACTTTTTTGTGCATCCAAATATTTTAGCAATATGCAGTCACAGGCTGAATTGGCTTACTTTCACCCTTGGAGAAGACCATAACTCCTAAACCATTAAAATCCCATGCTTTTCAGAACATGTTTGTACATGAGCAAATTTCCCCTGCTCCATCGCGCTGTGCCTTTAAGGAGCTCCTCCCACTGACATGCGCACTGGAGCGGTAGGAGTGTGACGGCATGCCTCATGGTGCATTCACACCAAACGCATCGAAAGCGTGAAGTTGTCCGAAATCTCCGACAATCTCTGCAAAAAGACTTTAGTAAAAGTCTTTTTCTTAACTTCTGCTGTCTTCGCGGGATGAGTACTCCATTACAAGTCCCTCAGATGTGCAGCTGACCTGATCCTGTTTCAGTCCAGGATGTGATAAACTCCTGCCGGGTCTTTGCGGAGCTTGAGGCCGGCGAAGGTGCTTGGTCCTCAGGCTAGCTGACCGTCGTAGCCCGCTGGAGTCTCATGGAGGCTTGTTTTGCTTATTCTTATTAAAAGTCTATTTGGTGAAAGTGATGCCAAGTGTCCGCAATGATATAGATGTCCTTATGTTTGCCTCGGTCAGCCATTTAAGGCTAAACAATATTTACAAATATGTGTTGTTAGTTATTGGTATTATATTTGCTTTACTTACAATTTGTCTATGAAAATGAACTTTTATGTGATGAATGTTTAACATGAGTAAAATTAAGGATAAAACAATGGGATGGATAAAGGAATATTTTAGGCTCCACATTTTGATGTCTGATGCTTCAGACTGAAGAGACTCTGGATGCGGGTGTGAAGTGGGCAGACTGATTTACCAATAAATAATATAGTACAAATGCAATTTACAACACAGTTTTTGTTCTTACTTTATGTTTGGGCACGATCAAGATCATATATTGATAAATATAAAAAAATATTTGTTCTCGATTTGACGACATCATTTGCTTTTTGCTGTAAGGCCTGTTATTGTTTGTGGACAAGAGCTTTCAAAAGTCACTGAGAAGAAGAATCTGATTGGATGACAATATAAATAGGATATAGGATATAAAGTAAAAAAGAAATCCTTTAGACAAATTACTATCTCGTAAACTACATATCCAATATAAAGAAATGTAAAAAATAATTGTATTTAAATAATGGATGCAACACAATGAGTAATGCCCAGCGTCTTGTCCTTGGGTGTAAAATGCCACATGTGTCAGAATAAACTGTTTCTGCAGGTGACAATAGCACTACTTCACATATATCATAATGTAGCCTAAACAAACCCATCACATTTGATGACAAACCTCTCATTGTGAATGATCATTCTGGGGCATGCCAGTGTGATCACTTAGGGTGATAGAAGCAGAGCAAGCCAGAACTTTAAAAAATGTGTTAGTCTGTAGGAAGATTGTCAGTCATCATTTCAGTGCCTTTTCCTGAATCCGGAGCCATACCATAAAATACAGCAATAACTCACCTAAGAACTCAAACCTCCATGATCCGCTCTTCTCAGCACACATGTAACAGAAGTACTCCCCCGAGTCCCGAGCTGTGAGGCGGCTGCAGGCGATCTTCACCTGTCCCTGTTTGAGAGCCTCTCGGTCACACTGCACCCTCCCGGAAAACGGCTCATCCCAGAAACCCTCCCCCCCTTCTCTATGTAAAGCATCTGCAAATTATTGTTATTGGATATAAAACGGCAGTCTATGTCGAGAGCAGAAAGGTTCAGTGATCGGGGACAGTTCCATTTGAGGACGAGGTTGTGGCCCTCCTTCACCTTGAAGTGTGACATCCCTAAGGAGAATATGTTTTGAGAAATTCAAGATGTCATTTAAAGGCCATTAGATATGCACAAACAATCTCTACAGAATATTACCATTTCTGGGGCATGTTTTGACTGAGTGTTTTCACTTACCCCAGACACACTCACAGAAGAGGATAAGCAGCAAAACCATCCCGTCCTGGGGAAACATTGATACACATTAATTAATAGAACTGTCTCACTAAAGCAACAGAAGAACATGAATAGAGAGGCCCATGTATCATGGGCAACGAATGACCACAGACCAAATTTTTATGCCACCTACAGTATTATGAAAATATCTAAAAACGTCATCTAACACATTCATGACCGGCTCTTTATGGTGAACGACTGAAAAGAGACAGATCTTTTTCCCTGTCTTTACTCCAAACTCCCCCCAAATGAACACAAGAATCAGCCACACACTGGAGCAGGGGACACAAGTGGAAGCTGTTTGCACTAAAGTCAAAGCTAAACGCACTAAAATGATTTGTCAGACAGTTACAGCCTCTTTTTATTAGCTGTGGCTCAAGATTTTATTCACAAACACGTTTTGTCATTATAAATGATTTTATTGGTCACGTCTTTGATATTGCGAGTTATCTGGCTGGCGTTATTAACCTCTTAACCTGAACCCAACATTTTCTCTAGTTTGTCAAAATGTGAAAAAAAAGCATCAAAATAGACAAGGATGAAAGCGCAACAAAAAAAAGCCACAACAAATGACAAGCAAGCGATGGAAGAAATGTGACAAAAATGCAACAAAAAAAAGTGAAAAGCGTTAAAAAAAAAATCCAGTTAAAAAAAGTGACGACAACATGGCAACAACGCAAGGAAAAAGATCTGTTTAGATAAATTTTGTTGGTCTTAGCTTTCAAATGAGACATTACACTGGCCTATAGCTCTTTTAGGCTTGGGTAAGGTCGGCCCAACTGGAGAAAATGCGCTCGGTTCAGGTGGGGGTTAAGAGGTTAAAATATAATAATAAAAGAGCCAGTCTTTTGAACGTCTCTTTGAAATGAACAGATCCCAAAGACTCGGCTCCCAGTAAAGAGCCGCAAATCCCATCACTTCTTAAATTAAATTGCATAGAGAGAAAAAATCCCATGAATTGAAAAGAGTATTTTAGCAATGAAATTTACCGGAATTTTATTTTGTATTTATTTTTCATCAACCTGTGGACTACTGTAAAGGAGGTGTCGGGAAGGAGACCCAAACTTGTGACCTCTTAGAAGGACTGTATTTAGGATTGATACAAGATCCTCAATCTCCCCAGGTTGTCCGGTCAGAACAATGATAGAGACGAATTTCACACTCTCATGCCACTCTTTATTGAAACAGGTCAATGGTTATTCATATTAATGAGGTTCATGGTTTCTACAAGGAAAACAGAAAAAAAAAGGGACTAATGAATATTCATACAGAACTGTAACAATAAATACATAAATGAGGTATGAAAGAAGGATTTCTTAATCACTCCAATGAATATAATACCACTAGAAAGAATAATAAATCTAAGGTGTAAAATATTATATATATGGCACATGCAATACTGTCTTAGATTGCCCAGTAAAGGCAGGAAAATGAATAAACTGCCTTGTTGGCTGAAACCACCAAAACTCAGCGCTATAAACATTTGGCTGAGAAAGGGTTAAATCGTGCCACATCTTGCATGCAGGTAGCGCGTGGAATATCAAATGTTCAATCTAAACAGAAAACATGAATCAGGTGGTGGAGTTGCACTGTATGTGCACAAGGATTTCAATGCAAAATTGGTTGATAAAATGACAATGGCAATTGATCATGTGTTTCCCCCTTATATAGGGCAGGTAGTTACATAAGCACCCACACCGCAGTGTTTTCCACACATAGACTATTCTGTGGCGCACCGCCACAGAATCAACACCGCCCGCCACATATTGCATTTCATCCCAAAAAAAAAAAAAAAAAAAAATATATATATATATATATATTTTTTAAAACGCTATTTAAAACATGCATCGTATGGAACCGCCGCAGCGGTCAATTTGACTGCGGGGAGGGGGGGTTTAAAATGCGGCGGCTATTCCTCCGTCTCACTCACGCGGCTCTCTCCTTCTCCCATAGCCCACACACACAGCCCCTCCCCTTCGTGCACACCGCGTGTCTCTATCAGCGATCATCGCTGGAAGCGTGGAAGCTGTGTCTATTTGGTGCAGAGAAAAGACGGCTGGTCCCGTTTGTAGATCTTAATTGTTTAATATGCTCTCGTAACCAGGGTGCGATTTGTCAAAAAAACAGAAGAGGGGATAGTTACTCAATCACTTTAATGCATGAAAAGCACATACATTTCATGCTGGTGAACTTGAAACCCAGGGTTGTTAGATGTGTTCTATTCTGCAAAAAGATTTCAGTGCTTTCATGTTTTAAGAATTCGCGATGCACACAAAAAAGCTTGACTTTTTGTACAAACAGAGAGAGCACCGCTCTGTCCTGCATGCTTTAGTGGGACTCAGTAGGGCCCTGACCATTGACAGATAGGCCCGGACTCTGCATCTGACTAACTAAGCGGAGCTCATGCGTCTTGTCTTAACAGCTCTGGAGGGGATGGATCTGCCTTGTACATAGTCGTCGGAATTAGGGGGGGCGTGAGTGACCAGCATAGTGTGACCAGGGCGACAGGTGTCTTTCTTTTAGGAGGGACAGAGCTGGAAATGTTACGGAATGCACATGGAC
Organism: Neogobius melanostomus; assembly: GCA_007210695.1. NCBI lineage: Eukaryota > Metazoa > Chordata > Actinopteri > Gobiiformes > Gobiidae > Neogobius > Neogobius melanostomus. The sequence continues at coordinate 63,992 of VHKM01000312.1, forward strand.
GCACTGCTGGCACTTCACAGAACCGAATCAGAACCGTGCGTAAAGGATCCTCATCCTGTTTGTAAAACGTGCAGGATTTCACACATGGCTGGGGCCATTAACACACCTGACGCGCAGGTTACGGGATCCCCGCGGTCCCTGCAGGCTGCCCGGACTGGACCCGGATCGGGGCTGATCATAAAATTCTCCTTTGATCGCGGGTCGGGTTGGGGCGGTCGCCGTCACTCATTGCCACCGTGCGCGCATTCATTGTCCAGCCACGAAACAGCGAAAGGTTAAAGTGTTTCTGACTCCCCAGAGCCTCACTCTCTGCGGCAGACATTGTATAGACCCCGTGGTCATCAAAGCTTTTAAAGCAGAGATCAACTGACCAGCAGGTGCACTGAACTTGAACACACAGCCAATGTTACAATTCTATCCCCCAATTCTATTATAATACAATAATACGGCGAAGTAGGTTTAGGGATGAAAGAAACGGGGACAAGAAAACCAGAAAGGGGGAAAATCCCCCCATCCCCCCAGTAAATCGCACCCTGCTCGTAACATTATGTAGCCGCAAGGCTAGCCAGTTAGCTACGTCTCAGCACCTTATTGTTTTACCGTCACTGCTGTTTATTCACACGGAATGCTTCATGTCTGAATGATGTCAAGATTATCCACTGATATCAAAGTTTAATAAAATGACGATCTGTTTTTTTCGCCTGCTTTTCATTTGCATATAGCGGCTTGACCTAATGAGCTAAGACAAATACGTGAAAATTGCAATGTAGTAGTATGTTATTGAGCTTCTGTCATCTTATTAAACATGAACTTCAGCTGAAGCAGCTAAACTATTTACAGCCTGTCATAACTGGCTACTGTACTGTACCAGAGCCTAAACGGTCTATGACAATACTGTACACAGTACAAGAGGCTAAGTTGCTAGTTTAGGATGGCTAACATCACAACAAATTACAAGAAACCTGAATAGTTCGATCGTGCTGGATACTTAAGTTGGTCCTCAGCAATGGGCACCAGTTACCTGCTCCATATACTATTGTCACAGAGCAGTGGGTGGTAGACCGGTGTAGATAAATTTAACTCGAGGCAGAAATGAAATGCTAGTCTCGTTGTAATGTGTACAGCCTGCGTTCATACACTTTGCGTAAACAAATTGAACTCTTTTCTCATGTATTCATTCATATTCGTTCATTTAATTGCACATTCACATTATTCATTAATTCATATTACTGACATGTACATGTATTTTTTGATTACATTGTGTCCTATTCATCCATTCCAACAGTGTGTTCTTTACATTCACAACCTTCAAATTCAAACTCATTTGCTCTGGCAAGATGACAAAGTAAACTATATACAGAATGATACTCTATTGTCTCTATACAGTTATTATTTGGGAATAGGGCTACACAATTAAATCGCAATTGAATCAACATTGTAATTTTAAATATTGCATAACCAAATCCCAAGACTGAGGTCTTGCGTCTCCAGTATTTTATGAAGCTGAAATGTAATAAAAGTATCATTTGCTGAATACTAGTTTTATCGCTTCAAGATAATAGTCAAACCACGGCCCCAGAATCAAAACTCAATTCAACATAAGACATTTTAAAGAGAGCCGGTGCTTCGCACATCTATTTCACAACAGGTGCGTTGGAGAGGTCGTGCGTAATGCTCGTACTTGTGTAAAATAGAATCTCGCGCACAAAAAGTGAGGTTTATTTACACAAAGTTTCGGCAGCTAGGCCTTCTTCAGGCAAATGGCTATAGAGTGGTGAGGAGCCATAAGAAACCATAAAAATGTTGGAATAATTACCGCGATAAGATAATTGCGAGACAAAATGTCCACATCATCTCCTGCCTCGACAAAACTAAAATGAATAATAGACATATATATTAAATAGCAATTGCAATTTCAGTCCGAAAAATCGCATTAAAGAGACTAGATGCAAGTTGGTCGTTTTATGCTCACTACTCAGGTCACACCTCAGGTCTGATGCGTAACTGCAGTCTCTATATTAAGCTAGTGCATGACGGCAATTCAGACCCGAATTAACACCTTTTTGAGTGACTGTGCAGGATTTTAGAGGCAGTTAAGGTGAACAGGTCTGGGCTCATTCTACACATTAGGACATGGCTGGAACATGTAGGGGGGTGAAAATACTTAGTTTTAACATTTTAAACATCTCTGTATAGTCCCTTTATGGTTTTTTGTCAAAATCGTGCAGCCCTATTTGGGAACCACAGTCCTTCTAAAATTGGTGAGACATGCACATATGTCATCCAACATATCAACATGGCTGATGGGTATGACGGTGTTTAATATCTTAAAGTCTTTAAGATGACTAATAATTCTCTCCACATGCATACGGACTCTTGACAACTGGCGTGAAGTGTCAACCAGGGTTTCCGTTAGCCGGCTGTAGCCGGCTTTGGCTGGTTTGAAAAGCAAATGGCCGGTAAAAATAATTTCCATCGGCCAAATTGGCCGATGGAAAAAAAAAAAAAAAAAAAAGAGTATGGAGGAAAATATAGAAACATATATTAAATACAACATTTGACCTAAGTCAGTGACTAATATAACAAAGTGTTTTCGTGACAGGCCTAAATATTAAAAAGGTTCAATATTTCTATCAAAAAAGTTTTGACGTGCGCCCTTCATTTTACAAGTGTAGTTGAAGCGCCTTCATCGCTCTCTGGATATGTTACGCTTTTTCTTCGTGCTTTGACACACCCAAGGCCCTAAAATCCACCAAGCCCCAGCTCTCTACTATTCATTATTCTAAGATAATGAGGTTTTTATGTGTTTTGTAACACAAACTTCAAAGTTTTGTTTTCAAAACAGGCAAACAAAGGGTTAAATCCCCAAATAAACAACATGTTTGGTAGTTTTGTGAAGGGGAGAAGTGATTCTTCAGATTTGTGAAAATGTTTTGAATAAAGATGAAAGCATGTGGTTTTTATAGCAGTTTGATAAGCGTGTACATTTTTGTACACTAGGGTAACGAACGTACGGAAAGTTGTAAATCTCTCATTAGAAACAGTATTCAGACATGTAGACCAGCTCCTTCACTGTTTTCACTGCATGTGTTTTACCTTATGTTTGCATTTAGAATATAAAGTGCAGACCTGGCCCTATGGGTCATTTGACCCTGTTCCAGGACTTCTGGGGGGGGGGGGGTGTCAAAATCCCTGGGTTTTCTAGTGTTAAGGGCACTTCACTAAACAAGGCAAACAACAAAAACAAACAAAAACAATAAAACAATCAAACTAATATTTTTACGGTGGAAATGGGAATGTCAATAATAATGGGTCATGTTGATTATGTAATACTTAATAATAACTAAATCAATGTTCAATTAATAGAATGGTGACTGGTGTTTATAAGTAATGATTGGTTATGGTTATTAAGCGAAAGAGGAAAAGTAAAGAACAGTACAATTGTAAATAAAAATAAATAAATGCTTATACATATTGGTAAACTGCATACATTTCTATCTTCGTGTTGTCTTCTTACTTTGGAAGTCTTGTAATCATTACGTGATTTTCTTTGTTAAACATGAATGTTTTTCTTTAGCAAAGCTGTTGTACGTAAAGTTAATGTCGACAATTGTAATGTGTAATCAGTGACGGACTGGCCATTGGGCAATGTGGGCAAATGCCACTGCGGCCGCCTGGTCTCATCACTTGTTGTGGCCGCATCACAAACAAATAACAGGCTAAATAAAGCGAGGACGCGGCCGCCTATTGGCGCAATGGCTGCAAGCGGCAGCACCACCAGCGGCTCGCTCGCCGCTCATCACAACTTGTGGCGCACAACCATATAAAAAGGCTAAATAAATAAATAAAGCGGAGATGCGGCCGCCTTTTGGCGGATTGAGAAGACAAATGTGGCCTCTCTGCTAAAATTGCCAGGGCCTCTTTTTGGTGCCAGTCCGCCACTGTGTGTAATCCAGGAATTTGTAATATAAAGTGTTATATTGTACGAGATGATGTATCACTGTATCCGGAATGTAAATTAATTTGAATATGGGGGTAGGCACTTATAAGCTTTCTTGCTTCGGCCTACTCCTTTTGAGTTTTTGTTACTTTATTTATTTTCTGCACTGCAACAACGTTAATGTAAATAATGTAAATCACTCAAAAAAATTCCAATCAATCAATCAAAAACTAAGTCATACATGGAAGAAATCAAAACAGAAAGTAAATGTTACAGTAAACTTGGTAGGCTACAACAGTAGAGGACAGTAAACTCAACGTACAACTCGGCGAGCGGGGGAGGCGGGTGTTGTCACTAGCTAGTTTCTATCATAGTTCATTCATGTGTACACAATCATCATAATATTCCAAATTCATCCCATGTAAAGGGGTAGAAAAAACCCATGTTACTCATTGTAACCATTGGATAATTGCAATTAATTAAACAGTTCGTATTCTCACCATTTGTGATAAAACACTCACATTGAGTGCGTTTACAAGGGCTCGAAATTCCGGTTATTATCGGGAGTTTTAATATTCCGGTTTTGTCTTTGATAATATAAACGCAGTTTCCCGATTATAAAAACCCGAAAATACAGTTTCCCGATTTGAGAAACCCGGATTTTCTGGCTGGGATTTTCCGTCAGTAACCGGGATATAACTTCATGTATACGCTATTTTCCGGTTTTAATAACTTCCCATTTCTTGCTCATGCGCAGTTAATCGGAAACAAACACTGCGGCGGCGAGTCCGAAGTGCTCCTGTTTCTGGAGTCAAGAGGAGACGGAGTTTTATATTTTAACCATGAAAGAACTGAAGTAGTGAATATTTAAGATGGAAAGAAGCGTCGTAATGTGGATTTATGCAAACATGTCGGTGACCGTTTCAAGGCTGGTTTTCCTCCGGACGCAGAGAGGAGTCGACCACAACACAGAGCCGGATTAAGTTTTTCATCCACTAACTATCGGTGAACTCCATCAGCTCCACTCTCTCACACCGGCCCCGGCTTCGAACCTTCTCCCAGAGCTCCCTGGTCCGCGTCAGTGATGAAGACAGACCAGGACGGGTAAAGGTCAGGAATTATCCACAATCTGCCGTCACTGTCTGTCGTAGCTCAGGATGTAGAGGACGAGCAAAAAAATTGAGCCCAAAGTGGGAGTTCAAAAGAACAAGCCCCGCAATAAGCCACACATTTATACTTTTCATATTTTCACCGTATTGTGCTCAAAAATGTAATGTATGCGCATGCGCGGACAGAGCTTAAATTTGAAGCCGGGTTTCCTTATTTGATCATGTAACAAGGAATTTGAGTTTCCCGTTTTCTCAGTGTCATATAAACACCATATCCGAAACTGCCATAACCGGAATATAGCGAATAACCGGGATTTTCGAGCCCTTGTAAACGCACTCATTGATACTCAACATACAACCGGAAAAATACCAGCACTGCATTTACCTATTCAAAAGGCTAGATGATTCGTAGCCAGTCCATGGGGTTGGCGCAGCAAATGCTAAGTGCTAAGTGCTAATAACATAACAAACACTCACCAAGACCTGTTTTATTTCCGGCACGACGCGATCAAACGGCTCCTACTCCCGGGGTAGACGAGGACTACAGGAGTACACAACCGAGTAAGCACCCGAACATAGAAGAATTTTAAGAACGAAAATAGGCGGCTAAAGAGCTGACCTGACCTGACCTGTGGCAGCTGCTCGTTGTGCGTCCCACACCCTTCTTCTTCTTCTTAGGAATTATTACGGCGGCTTGCAACCAAAGATTAGAGCATTACCGCCACCTACTGGTCCGGAGGATGGGTCAACAGCAAGCTCACACTCTAATACCCCGCCACAGACTAACAGTCTGTGGTCCCACCAAGGGAAGGGGATTAAAAAAAAAACAAAAAAAAAATATTATATATATATTATATATATATATATATATATAAATAAACCTACATAAAATAACCACTAAATCCTTCCATATAGCCCGTGTCCTTTAGAAAAGCCACCACTACCCTCACATGCTCACCACTCCAGTATCCAGAACACTCTTTAAGTCAACCTCCCTAGCTCCCAGCTCCTTAAGCCTCTGCTTCATAACCTCCCGACATGCACTATACCCCTACACTGCAACAGAGCATGTTCTACGGACTCCTCCTCCTCCTGACACACCTCACACAGACCTGTACCATGCTTCCCTATAAGATGCAATGTCTTGTTCAGAGCACAATGCCCAAGTCTGAGCCTAGTAATAACGATTTCCTCTCTTCTATGTCCCCCCTGCATTCTACCACCTCTCACCTCTTTCTTTATCTCATACAAATGTCTTCCTGTGTTCCCTTCATCCCATCGCCTTTGCCACTCCTGAGCTGCCCGCTTCCATGCCACACTCTTCGCCTCGCCCTTGCTACATTTCACTCTCATCTCTACACTGCGCTTACTCAGTGCGCCCTTAGCCAACCTGTCTACCCTCTCATTACCAGATATGCCGCAATGTGCAGGCACCCACAAGAACTGCACTCTATTCCCCTGCTGATGCATTCTAGTAATAGTCATGAGAATATCATACAAATACCCTGCCGATCATCAGAGTGAAATGACTGAACGCTGGACAGAACTGAAGCTGCATCTGAACAAATCAAAACCCTGCTCCTTTTGGTCCGCTCCGCCCACCTTAATGCCACCAATATTGCCACCATCTCCACTGTATACACACCCAGCCCGTCTGATGTTCGCCTGTTGATATCTATGTGATTAACTGGAACTGCCACTCCAAAGCCTGTGACACCTGTATCTGGATCCTTGGCTCCATCCGTAAAAATCTGAACATGGCCACAATACCAGTGCTCCACATGGTAATTAAAGCTGCAACTAGATCAGCTTTCCCTTTCTCCTTTTTCTTTAATTCCAACAGATGCCAGTCTATACCGGGACAAACTAACAACCACGGGGGTACCTCTGGGAATACTACAGCTGCACTAATCTGGAGATCATGGACACCATACTCCTGGGCCAACTGGTTCCCAATTCTCCCAAAATGATCTCCTTGGCGCCCACCATACTCCAGCAATCTTGAAGTGCTTGCTTAGTGGGATGAGACTCCCCATGACTTTTCAGATGCACCCAGTAATTCACCATGAGTTGCTTCCTCCTCAGGTCTAGTGGCATCTCCCCATTTCCACCTGTAATGCATTCACTGGAGATGTTTTAAAAGCTCCACAGCACACTCTCAATGCTCGGGCCTGTATTACATCCAATCTTTTAGCGAAGAAGCTGCTGCTGACCCATATGCCACACACCCATAATCAAATACTGACTTTATTAAGGCCTGATAGAGCCGTTTTAAAGCAGAGCAGCTGGCTCCCCAGTCTCTCCCTGCCAAACATCTCATCACATTAACAACCTTTTTACATTTCTCTTCAATCCTGTCAATATGATTCTTCCAAGTTAAGCGTGAATCAAAAACGACACCCAGAATTTAAATGAGCTTACTCTCTCAACTTCCTCTCCATACATCCTCAGCTTTTGATCCTCCCTCACTCTCTTCCTTGTGAAGAAAACCGTTTTAGTCTTTTCCACTGAGAACCTGAACCCCAGTCAAGTCCCCACTCTACCACTCCATTGATAGCATCTTGAACCTTGGTCCCTAGGTATTCAATGTTTCTCCCTCTACTCCACACTGCCCCATCGTCTGCAAACAAAGATCTGCCCACACTCCCGGACACTGCACCAAACACGTCATTAATCATTATAATAAACAGCAAAGGGCTTATTACGCTGCCTTGAGGGGTTCCATTCTCCACTGTATATTGACTAGAGCAAGCTGATCCAATTCGTACCTGGATCTTCCTCTCACATAGGAAATCCCGGATCCAGTTAAAGCCCCTAGCACCCACCCCAGCCTATGCAGTTTGATCAACAATCCCTCTTTCCACAGCATGTCATACGCTTTTTCAATATCAAAGAACACTGCAAGAACTGTTTCCTTACAGGCCTGGGCCTTCCTCACCTCATTTTCAAGTCTAATAATTGAATCACACGTGTTCCTCGCCTTCCTAAAGCCACTCTGACAATTGGCTAAAAGTCCTCTTTTTTCAAGATCAAACGACAGCCTCTCCACAATCATTCGCTCCATTATTTTGCAAAGGTTGGAGGTAAGGGAAATCGGCCGATAACTACTAGGCTTTGATGGGTCCTTCCCTGGCTTCTTTATTGGCACTACTACAGCCTCCTTCCAAGATCCTGGAAGCTTGCCCTCAGTCCAAACCCGATTGTACAACACCAACAGCTTTTTACGGGCTTCTTTCCCCAGCCATCTTACCATTGTGGAGCACACCTGATCTTTGCCTGGAGACGTTGGTTTTGCCCTCCTGATTGCCCTGTCCATCTCCTCCAAGGTGAACAGAGAATCCAAATGATGGTCTATAGCAGTCTTCACTGCTAATGCTTCAGGATGCTGCGCTCTGGTTTGACCTATCCTCCTTTTAGCAGCTTCTGACAAATTATCTGAGCTATGAACCATAGCAAAACTTTGAGCCATGACCTCTGCCTTTTCAATGTCTGATATAGCTGACCCATACTGTGTCTCTAACACTGGGTAATCCCACTCACGCCTATCTCCTCCCATCCTTTTCACCATCCCCCATATATCACCACAGGGGTGGTCCTCCCCACTCCAGAACAGAACTCCCTCCAGCTTGCTCTCTTTGCCCGTCTTACTGTCCTTCTAACAACCGCCTGTGCTTTCTTGTATTCACAAGATGTTGCATACTAAGAGTTCTCTTAAATACCTTAAGACTTTGTTCCGTCCTTTGACAGCTCGCTGACACTCTTGTGTCCACCAAGTACTAGTACTCTGCTTTGCTTAGACTTACTCCTTGGAATACACTGCTGTGCAGCCCTCATAATTACCTCTGTCAACTGGTTATTCATATCATCTATGTCATTTTGATACCCAACACTCACTGCAGCCTCATCACACAACCTTTGGAACTTCTCCCAGTCAGCCCTATGGAAAACCCACTTTTGAACTCCTTGCCTGCACACCACATGCACCCTCTCCCCAACTGAACTAAAGACCGGATAGTGGTCACTCCCAGGGTAGTGTCAGTTCTGACAGTCCACTGGCTAACTCCCGCACAAACACTCGACACCAGGGTTAAGTCCAATACTGAAGCAGTCCCATTCGCAGCATTAAACCTGGTACCTGTCCCGTCATTCAGACACACTAGGTTTTGGTCTTCCATTAAGTCCTCCATTACACTTCCATTGGCATCTGTATGCCGACCCCCCCAAACACCACTATGGGCATTGAAATCCCCAGCCCACACAACTCGCCGTCGGTCTTGTCCTTGAATGCCAAGCAGACTCTGAAGCTCTAGCCTGAGACATGGATTATAGAAGTTTATGATTACCATTGGCTCGTCTCTGTCCCATATCTCCACCACTATGCACTCAAGATTACCTCCCACCCCCAACAGCCTGTACGGGACACCACTTCTAACGAAGGTGGCACACCCTCCTCCATCACCATGCTCTCGGTCACTTCTAATCACAGAATACCCATATATCAAAAAGTCCAAAGAAGGCTTAAGCCATGTCTCCTGCACACATATTACATCAGGCTGCTCACTGAGTTCCTTAATGAAATGTTTAAACTCCTGACCATTAGCCAATAAACTCCTTGCATTCCATTGAAGGATAAGCACCATTAAGACTACAAATAACATCATGATTCCTTCCTGGACTGATAACTGAGGTCATCCCTCACCTTTTCCCATGTCAGCCCCACCACTCCCAGCAGACTAGCCGCCGCCTTCACAATCAGTTGAATCCTCTCCTCTTTGGTTTTAACTTCAGCAGTGCTGATTATGACTTCAGCAATAAAAGTAACTAGTGCGGTCGACTCTACACCCTGTTTATCCTGCCTCTGAGCTGGCCGAGACTCCGCTGTCTCCCGCCTCTTGTCACCGTTGGCACGCTCCCTTTTGACACTTTCACAGCCTCTGCGTACGACACCTTCTTTTCCACTCTCACCCTTTGAACGTAACTTTCTTGTTTCATGACTTCACACCCGGCGTATGCCACGCTATGTGCCCCACCACAACTGCAACACTTAGGCTGCACCCCTTCTCCACATTTCCCGTACTCATGCTCACCACCACAACGAGCACACCTCCTCTTATCCTTACAGTTCTTAGCTATATGTCCAAAACGCTGGCAGTTGAAACACCTAAGTGGCCTTGGAATGTAGGCTCTAACCGGGTAGCTCAAGAACCCAAGAAACACTTTCTGTGGCATGGATGCTTCCTCAAACTCAATCAAATAGATTCACTGTCCACTTTACTCCCCTCTTTAGTAGCCTGCATCCTAGTTACACTCTGCACTGTGCCGCCTTTAATGTGCTTCTTCAAATCATCCATCTTGACACTAACAGGCACCCCAGTAATCACTCCTTTACTGCCGCCAGTCATGGCGCCCACCTGCCCCGTACCAATCACTTTAAGCTTTCCCAGCTCCCTCAAATTTAACGCTTTCCTGAGTTGGTCTTCATTAGCGCAATGTATAAGCAAATTTCCATCAGTCAACACTTTTGCTGCAACAATATCGCCCAGCTTATTCCCCAGGTCCGTAGTCAAAATAAGTGGGCTCAGTTTTTTAGCAGCAGCTTGAGTCTTTTCATTGAACCTTACAATAGCAATCAACTTGTTTGGCTCCTCTCTCACCGAGAATACACTGCTGTCACTGCCGCTACTTCTACCCCGAGCTCGCTTACCGCGACGCCCTTCCCGGTCTTTGCCGCTCTGTGCTGACGGTAGCTCAGTATCAGAGCCATTCTCCTCTTCCTCCATGCTGCTATCTCCCCACCTGCCTACCTCTGACCCATCCCCGGCGTTGTCACACTCTGGCGTTAAGTCAGGAGGTGGCGGATCGTCACCACTTTTCAAATTGCCCGCGTTCTTGCGTCTCCGTCCTCTTCCCCTACCAGACGAAGTCACCGGCATGTTCGCCGTCGGCTACCGTGCGACTCGTCTACCACCTTTTTCGTCCCACACCCTTCCTTCTTTTCTTTCTTCTTCTTCTTTTGGAATTTAATGGCGGCTGGCATCCACGCGGTGCATCTGCCGCCACCTACCGGGCTTGTGAGTGGTCACTAGCTACACCGTACTGTATAATAGAAGAGTGGGAAGACGGGGAGGAAGGAAGAGAGAGCAAAAAAAGAAAAAGAAAGAAGAAGCTTAAATCCGTTCCACAAGTCCTGTTTGTTTCAAAAACCTAAATAATTCCGCCTTCACTGTGACCCAGTGACCCCAAACCACTTCACAAAATTAGTACTCGCTCTGGGCAATGGGGCTCAGGCCATGAATTTATGCTTAATAGTTTTGGTGTATTTTTCAAGGAATTTCTTTTATAGAAAGTATGGGTTTTTCCTCAATAGCTTTTAAGGCATTTGACCGGTCACCCCAAACCACTTTACAAATTAGTACTACCTCTAGGCTATGGGGCTCAGGCCATGAAATTATGCTTAAAAGTTTTGATGTATTTTTCAAGGATTTTTGACAGAAAAGTATGGGTTTTTCCTCAATAGCTTTTAGGGCATTTGACCCAGTCACCCCAAACTACTTTACAAATTAGTATTACCTCTAGGCGGCTCAGGCCATGAAATTATGCTTAAAAGTTTGTCTTGTTTTTTCAAGGACTTTTGATGGAAAAATATTGTTTTTTCCTCAATAGCTTTTATGGCATTTGACCCAGTGGTCCCAACCACTTTACAAAATTAGTACTACCTATAGGCTATGGGGCTCAGGCCATGAAATTATGCTTAATAGTTTTGATGTATTTTTCAAGGATTTTTGATTGAAAGTATGGGTTTTTCCTCAATAGCTTTATGGCATTTGACCCAGTGGCCCCAAAAAACTTTGCAAAATTAGTACTAGCTCTGGGCTATGGGGCTCAGGTCATGAAATTCCTGAAATTCCAAGCGCGCTTTCGCATCAGCAATCAGCGCAGCGCTGTCCCGCTCAGCCATTCACAGTCCAGGATCCCCTTCATAAGCTCCCCGGTCAATCACTCGGAGTTTCACAGCGTGCAGTAGGGATGGGCGATACCAGTCATTTTGGATTCGATCCGATACCAAGTAATACCTGGGGCAAAAAAGTCGATATCGATCCGATACCGATACCGGAAGTAGATTTTTTTTTTTTTTTCATTTTTTTTTTTCATGTTGCATCAACAGCTGAACAAAACAGTCTTCTATATTATGGATTACATGAACAACAAAAAGAGCAATTTAACAAGGCAGGTGCTTAATACATGATACATGAATGATTTGGGCAGCTCCAACTGCCCCACGACCCGGCAACGGAAAGTGGAAGAAAATGGATGGATGGATGGATGTGCTTAATACAAGTGCAAAAAGAAAAATGTGTGACTTATTTTGCACTTGAACAAACACTTGGTAAATGACTCCCATAATCATGATTATACACTCACCATGGCTGCCTTCACCAGATGAATGGTCTATTTCACTTGTTGCAAATGACATGCCATGTTCTCTACCTGACTGCTATAACAGTAGATGTCTGATTATATGAAAACTTCTGCAAAAAAATAATTAAAAAAACTAGGCTAGCAGACGCCCTACTCATCTGTTAATAAATCTAGCTGGACACTTTACATGCACAGAACATTTGACTGTCTCTTCACCCGCTCTGCATCGTGTCTCCTCGCTAGCTCCAGTAATTTTTCTCTTTTTTGCCGCGCTGCGCCGGGCCATGCTTGTTCTGTTTACTGTGGACGCGAGAGAGCATGGGGAGAGAATGGGGAGAGAGCGCAGATACAGGGGGAAAGGGGCGGGGCATACGCCGGTGCTGCTGGAAGCAGAAGGCAGAAGGAGGAAAGGCTGTTGTTGCGCACAAAAATATAGTAATATATCAGAAAATACATAAATATTAATTTAAATAAAAGTATCGATATTTAAGCTTAAGTATCAATACTTTAAAAAGAGCCGCCTGGATTGAAATATCGATATTTTGGTATCGATCCGCCCATCCCTAGCGCGCAGCGACCCTCCTCTGCCCCTCCTCCTCCCGGGCTTTGCCCGTCACATCTACGCGCATCGGGTCCCGTTCAGCGGCGGCGCCAGACATTTGTCCCAGGGGGTGCTTAGGGGTGCTGAGGGCTTTCTTGGGGGTGCTCACAAAAAATTCATTTTTGGGGCAATTAGACAACATAACATATATAATAAACGCGCGTGCACCCGCAAATGCGTAATTTTCGGCGTCCGAGAGAACGGAACAGCAGTGTTGAGCTGCAAAGGCGTCGTGAGCGGTCAAAGTGCTGTATGGAGAAGGAGGAGGCTCTGGACCTGCCTTTAACTCCAGCGCGCACTGAGGAGCCTCCGTGAGACGGTTTTATGTCAACCCTGGGAGGACGTGTGGCCAGAGGAGTGGTCCTCGCAGGGGTGCCGCCAGAAATTCTGGGCCCTATGGAAACAAAAAATTCTGGGCCCCCTACATTTTTTACAGATAAAATGTAACCCAATAACATGCCCTGTATACTTTAAAAAGATACTTAGCACATTGCATAGTTAAAATGTCTGATGGGTAAAAGCCTACAAAAACAAGAAAAAACTATGGAAATATGTACTTGTTTACATAAAGGAGAATATTTATTATCTCAATTGCAAACACAACAGATCATAATGTACACATATTGACATATACTTTATGTGAACAAGCTTTAACTGGGTCCAACTGCTCAATCAGGAAACATCAGCTAGAACTAACCCATAACTAAATCAGTCCAAGACTAAAACTAGGTCAAAAGGGCTCAAAATCAAGACACACCAGGAGTAATGCCAGGCTTAAACCAGTCCAGGACTAAACAAGTACTGAACCAGACATAAACTGTTTGTTATCCAGGTCAGGGTTTCCGTTAGCCGGTGTGAAAATTAAATGGCCGGTAAAAATTATTTCCATCAGCCAAATTGGCCGACGGTACAAAAAATAAAAAAATATGGAGAGAATATAGAAAATACATTAACATTTGACCTAAGCCAGTGACTAACATGACAAAGTGTTTTCGAGACAGGCCTAAATATTAAAAAAGGTTCAATATTTCTAATCAAAAAAGTTTAGACTTACGCCCTTAGCTCATTTTACCAAAGCGCAGTTGAAGCGCCTTCATCGCTCTCTGGATATGTTACGCTTTTTATTCGTGATTCTTCACATTTTCCAAGAAAACGGCGAACTACAGGTACATTTACTTTAATAAAAGTGTGTAAAGAATTCAACAGCTAATACTTTTGATTAGGATATTCTGTAAACTCTGTGTGTTCAGTCAGACTGACGCGCAGTCCCACAGCGGCTCTTCCTGGGAGAGTGGCCGGGTTAGAGGCGCTTCCCTCGGTCAGTCTGCACAGACGCCTCGGTTTAGTCACCGGTGTTGGAGCCGCTCTTGAGTGTGTCAGAGCTGGGTCCGGGGTGCCTCGCTTGAAAGTGACTTTTGGTGACTTTAGCATTGTCGTTACTCGTTAGAGACGTTGCTAATGTTACACCTGAAGCCACGTTAAAGCGCGGAATGGCATCTACAGCCCAGCCCTCGTGTGTGCAGCTGATGTGCGGTCAGATCTGGACAGCGTTCGGGTCATAGATTCCTTCTGTCAAGCGGGTACATCCGCGTGGCACCTGCTGCCTCTATCGTCTCCACGCGCACAACTTTATGTTTGGATTTGAGTTGTTGTTACATTTTCTCCCGTCATTCTTTCATTAGAAATAGCCTTGTTTTGGACTCACTAAAGCACTCGTGTAGCGCTCGGTCTAAATAAATATTGTTATTGATAATAAGCCACATTCATTATAGGCTACTGTATATATTTTTAATGGCCGGTAATTCTTGTGAATGGCCGACATTTTACAACCCAGTCTAACCTCTGATCCAGGTATAACAAAGTTATGTTCAACATCACTTTATAATGGCCCAGCGGCGCCTTTCTGCTGGCAAAATCATGTATCAAATCATCAAAGTTCAGCTTTCTTGCCAGTTTGCTTTCAATGGAAAGTATGGCAAGGTGGCAAAGTCTGTCCTGCAACATAGCAGACCTAAGATCATTTGTAATCAGTTTCAGCTTACTGAATGCTCTCTCGCCACCAGCAACGGTCACAGGCAATGTGCAAAATATTCGCAAAACTATGCAGACCTGCCCAAAAATACTCTGCAGCTGCATCTTGTAATTTTTGAAGCGTGTAGATTACTTGTTGTTTAGTAAAGTAATCATCATGTGGAGAACACAGTAGATAAGACGTGCTTAGAGCCTTCAATCAGGCTCACCTTGTTTGGCTGAGACGGGGACGGGGGCCGCGGGGGAAGGAGGACGTGGGTGTGCAGCGGCCGCTGAATCTGTGTCTACGAGACATGATAACCCGGAGACAGCAGAGATGTTATTATTGTTGGATGTAAATCATAATTCAGTAATTATTTACTAAGCTAGCTAGATAAAAGCAGGTCATGTGCAACAAAAATAAGTCTGAAAGTTTTGGAATACAGGAATAGGGCAAGCTACCTTTCTTTTTGAAAAACTGTGTGACATACTGTCGACTTCGGCGTTCTCGGTCTTCTCTTTCATTCTTTTCTTTCCGTTTTTGATGCCCTGACTTTTGATGTGACATGCCTGCGTGTGTCACTATCTGCACTGCATCATAACAAATGCAATAAGCAAGAGACGCTACGCTAGCGAGCGTAGCTCGGACAGCGCAGGTGGAATGAACCATTGTGAGGGGGAGGGGTGTGACTTAAACAGTAAATACATTATTTGTTTGTTAAATATTAAATCTATGGTCAAAACGGACAAAATACACATTAAGTGTATGAGGGGCCCTAGCACATTTAACGTATGTATAAAAAGAGAAAAGAAATAAGAAAGAAAAAGAGGGTTTGCTCTTCTGGGCCTTCATCAGCCTGGGCCCTTAGAATCGTCCTAACCTTCCACCCCTTTACGGCGCCCTTGGGTCCTCGTGAATGTGTGGCTCTGCTCTTTACGTCGTAATCTGCCCTCACGCTCCCCTCACACTCTGCATCCTAGAGCCGCTTCTATCTCGAACACAGTTAATGTTAAAGTTGAGCTGATTATCAGACAGAGGCCCACGACGTGAGAGAAGGGCAACGCGCTCATGACTTAAGTGAACTTTCCGCGGTTGTGTGTAATTTCCTCGTCCAGACTGTTTCTCGCTGCTGGAGGACTCGCTCTGTTCTTGTGCTTTAGGTTCAGCCGCGCTCACGTCGCTGTATCAAAAGTGCACAATAATAACCTCTGATTTGTGTTCAGAGCGAGAGGAGCAGAGTCTGACTTAATAACATCAGCCTAACTTCAGCTCATTGATCAAATTTAGTGAACGACTGTAATAATGACCCTGCAGTCAGGCTCAGCCCGACTCCTGCTGTCGCCGAGCGTGCGCTCTGACGCACGGCCGCATTAACATCACACTGGGCCTCGGACAAAACCCCGTCCTTTAGTTGGAATTAAACCTGTCCTACTCACTCCTTTTCATGTTAAACGTCCGAGGGATGTTTCTAGAGATAACTAGTGCTCCTTTGATTTAGTGGCCACAATCTTTGGGGGTGCTTTGGGGGTGCTTTGGCAATCTCAGGGGGTGCTCAAGCACCCCTAGCCCCCCCTGGCGCCGCCCCTGGTCCCGTTATACCACCACCAGGTCCAGGCTCCGGGGGAAGATGCTGGGCATCATCATCAACACCAGGCAGTCCGTATCGTTCGGCCATCTTCCGCCGGGGTCTGAGCCCCAATGTCAATTGAGCCCCAATCTCAATTAAGTTCAATAAAACTGTCTAACGCAACACGTCTCTGTGAGTCTTTTCAGGTTGAATTAGTACTAGCTCTGGGCTATGGGGCTCAGGCCATGAAAAGTGTGTCATGATTTTACTTTAAAAATATTGATTAAAAATCTGTACATGGGTTTCAGCAAAAATAAATGGCTAAGCCCCAAGGCTCTGAGGTGGAAGTAATATTTAAAATGTATTATGGGTCAATGGGTCAAATTCCTCAAAAGCTATTGAGCAAAAAACCTACATTTTACTGTAAAAATATTGATTAAAAATCTGTACATGGGTTTCAGCAAAAATAAATGGCTGAGGCCCAAGGCTCTGAGGGGTAAGTAATATTTTAAAATTGATTTGGGGTCAATGGGTCAAATTCCTCAAAAGCTATTGAGCAAAACACTACATTTTACTGTAAAAACATTGAATAAAAATCTGTACATGGGTTTCAGCAAAAATAAATGGCTGAGCCCCAAGGCTCTGAGGTGGAAGTAATATTTAGTTGGTCAAATGCCCTAAAAGTTAGAGGAAAACTCGTATTTTTAATCAAAAAATAATTGCAATAGCTTTTAAACAGAATTTTAGGGCCTGAGCCCCATAGCTCACAGTGAGGACTATTATTTTATAGTGGTTTGGGGTTGCTGGGTCAAATGCCCTAAAAGCTATTGAGGAAAAACTCATATTTTCGGTCCAAAACAATTGTAATAGCTTTTAAGCAGAATTTCATGGGCTGAGCACTAGCCCACAGAGCGTACTAGTATTTTATAGTGGTTTGGGGTTGCTGGGTCAAATGCCCTAAAAGCTACTGAGGAAAAATCCACATTTTATGAGTAAAACACAGTAGAAATGTCTCAGCAGAATTTCATGGCCTGAGCCCCATAGGCCGGAGCGAGTACTAATTTTGTAATGTGGTTTGGGGTGACTGGGTCAAATGCCCTAAAGCTATTGAGGAAAACTCGTATTTTTAATTTAAAAAAACCCAATTGTAATAGCTTTTAAAAAGAATTTCATGGCCTGAGGCCAGAGCTAGTACTAATTTTGTAATGTAGTTTGGGGTGACTGGGTCAAATGCCCTAAAGCTATTGAGGAAAAACCCACATTCCATGAGTAAACACTTGTAAAATACATTAGAAGTGTCTAAGCTGTATTTCATGGCCTGAGCCCCATAACCTAGAGGTAGTACTAATTTTGTAAAGTGGTTTGGGGTGACTGGGTCAAATGCCTTAAAAGTTATTGAGGAAAAACCCATACTTTCAATCAAAAATCATTGAAAAATACACCAAAAGTATTAAGCATAAATTCATGGCCTGAGCCCCATAGCCTAGAGGTAGTACTAATTTTGTAAACTGGTTTGGGGTGACTGGGTCAAATGCCCTAAAAGCTATTGAGGAAAAACCCCCATACTTTCTATAAGAAATTCCTTGAAAAATACACCAAAACTATTGAGCATAAAATCATGGCCTGAGCCCCATAGCCCAGAGCGAGTACTAATTTTGTAAAGTGGTTGGGGTCACTGGGTCACATGACCATAAACCTATTGAAAAACATCTTGTATTTTGGTGATTTTCCCGGATAATGATTTTTCAAAAGTTTCAAAACCTGAAAATAGGAAAACAAAAACGTATGGTGGACTAGGAGTATTTTTATAAATATTATTGATTTTGCTGGTTTACATGATTCCGAATTTAGGCGTATTGAAAAAATTTGAAAACATCAACAGTAGGTATAAAATACAATAAAAGATTAAATGTGGTAGAAAATATACCTACGGATTACATTTAGTCTATCTCCTTTCATTAAAATAGTTGTTTTGTATCAGATTATTGATTTATACCTACACTAAATTTTTTCAAACCAACACCTTTTTACAAAGAGAGTAATTCATAGACGGTCCCTAAATTGGAACGATCTGTTGGTGCTGGAGGCGAATATCCAACGTCCAACGTGAAACCAACTTCACCGCGGTATCTCAGGAACCATCCGTGAAAATAACCAGGTAGTCCTGATAGCGCTCAAAGTGCTCTTGCACAACTCGCCACTCCGGCGTATTCCCCACTCTCTGCTTGAGCAACTGCTGAAGACCCAAATCCACGACCGGGGTACCAAACAGCACTTGTGTGAAGTTAGCTACCCCATAGTGTCCAATTTGCTTCAAAATGGTGTCATTCGTTTGTGCACGTTTGTGCACATAAAATTAACGTTTGTGCGCACTTTGTTTTTGAGTTACTGATCATTGATTGGTAATTGATCAGGGATTAAAAACGGTCTGAGTGGTCCGGACCAGGCAGGGACCGGTCCCTCAAATAGTCTTTGGGCTGAATTAATGGTCCCTGTAGATTATGTGTGGCAGGAGTGGAGTCCTGAGTGGTCTCTATCAATATTTTTCGTTCATTTTTCAGGAAAACCAACGATTTGCGCTGGGAATATTTTTTGTTTCAAAATCAATCAACTGAAATACGTGAAACAGCGACATTACAGTGATCTTTTATTTTTTATTGTACTTATTGGGACTGTAGACAATGTATAGGATACTGATATTCTGCCATGCTTAAGAGAAGTTGTGTGGCGTAATTGGAGCCTACTGCTTCGCTCGTAGGGCTCCATAGGTAGACTCCCGGGCTCACAAGTACAAGGTTGTGAGGTCGACCCTGACTCTGCCTTTTTTTGGACTGGGAACCCACTGGGAAAACAAATGCTGATCCAGTACATAAATGCATTTTTGAAATTCAATTTATTTAGGGAGATTTTAAAAACTGCACGGTTATCGTAAAATGCTAACATGTTTTCAAACCATGAATGCGTTACCACACTTTCGGCTAAAACCCCCTCTCGTGTAAATTTTTTATTTATTTATTTCATTCAAAAGTGACATCATGCAATCACCACAAGACCGCCAATCCAACATAGCATGAATGAACGGAGCAGAGGAGAAGAACAAGTCTTATAATATCTGCCCCTTTTGCAAATGGTACATTGAATGTCAGATTTAAAGCAGTACTAAGTAACTTGTTTAAAGGGACTATACATAAGTTTAACCACAAATAAATGTATACAAATTTAAATTTTCTTTCTCATACATGCTCCAGCAATGCCCTGGTGAGTAGAATGAGCCCTGGCCTTTTCACCTCGATTGCCTCTATATGCCTGTAAAGTCACTTAAATAGTTTATGCTCGGGTCGAACAAGCAAACAGCGTAATGCGCGTTCACGCTCAGCTGTAGCGTTAGCTGTAGCGTTAGCTGTATCTCCTCTATACTGACGCTGCTGAGCGAGTGGTAACTTCAGAAGGATGGATTTAGCAGAGAATAAGAGGAGACCGGCTTCAAGCACCATCGAAACTCTAGCCCAGACCCCAAATAACGAAAAGAAACTAAGAGTTTATTCGAGTGTGACAAAAAGGCGAAAGTTGAGTCTGATCTGCGTAGGCAAAGAACCAGAGTAAACATCGGAAAATGTTGAGAGAATCTCTCAAAAGACCCGCAGCTTATTTTTGCTTGAAAGGTAAGAAATTATTACTAAATACGTGGGGGAAAAGTGTAGTTGATGCTTCAAAACAACGGTGTCCGACTGTATGTTGTACAAACTTCACTGAAACAAGCCATAAAATAATCATATTTGGAAGTTACCAAAATAGTTGATCTAATAGTTTTATACCTACAGAGAAGTTGTGTAGTATTAGTAGCAGACTAGTAGTGTCAGTAATAACAGTAATTGTGCTAACAGTGGTAATGGTGCTGTATTTACAATGGCAAAATAATGCTGCTAATGTTAGCTTTTCTTGGCCGCAAAATAAGCATGACTGTTCACGGATTTATAAGCAGTGAAACGAGTACAAAAAGTGGACATGTGCCGTTTACAATATAGTTTACGAGTTAGCTACGCTAACTTTGGGCACAGGGAATTGAAGAGACGATTTTTTTTTCCTCCTTCAAACGTCAATTATTCGTTTATATGTATTACTTCTTCACTCGATTCACTTTGCTGCATTTGCTCAAGTATTTTATCTTGGAATCAAATTGATTTGGTCTAAATATCTTACAAACAGTAACGTTTCTTACCTCAGTTTAAGTCATGTCTGCAAATCTGTAAATTGACCAGGACGGGACTGTTATTTCTGGTGCTCGTAAAGCCTGAGCGCCTCATGCACGAGCTTATCATCGAGGCTGCAGTTACGCGTTTGGCCTGAGGGGCAATTGCGAGTACAAAACTGCTAAACTCCACACAGCTCCTTTAACGTAATAAATGCTTTCCGTAGTTCCTCTGGGGGTAATAAAAGTGTTAATGGATGATTGGGGGGTCTTTCATCTCCCCCTGGTGTCTCTGGCCAGAAAAACCACAATTGCAATTTGACTGCCATTGGGTCGGAGTCACCAATACACACTAATGGAATCACGAAGAAGACACTAACAGGCTAAAGGGCAACGCTAACTGTGGGCTAGCGCCACTTAAACAGTATTTACAGCCAAGTTTGAGTGAAAAAAATGATCTCCATTGTGTAATTGGATGAACAATATCCCTCTGTCCCTTTGTCTTTTCTGCCAGTGTAGTATTTACTCTCACGGACAATTACTGAGGGAAAAAAAACGCAACATGCTACGACACTTGCAGTAGCGCTTATGGCCTCTAGAGGCAAGAGTTACTTAGTAATGCTTTAAAGCCTTTTATGTAAAAAAATAATAATACGCAAAACAGACCTGTCCAGATGATGGTTAATTTGTAAAACATCTGCTACGATAAACTAAATTGTTTACTTAGGGGAAACATATTCTTTGAGATTAGCAAAAAATACAAATTGTGTGTGCACAAACGGAAAAATTACACTAATGAGTGAATCGGACACTGGGAGGGCTGATCAATTACCAATCAATGATCAATAACTCAAAAACGAAGTGCGCACAAACGTTAATTTTGTGTGCACCATTTTCAAGCAAATCGGACACTATGGGGGGGCTAACTTCACACAAGTCCAAACAGCCATGTCCCACACCCTACTGAACGGGAACGGCCCCGACAGCTTGTAAGAAGTGCTACCGCTACGCGATTGGTTGGCCACGGTCACATGACAGGCGTAAGGTCATGACCCGAGTGACGCATAGACGGTCATATAGACTAGATATTATTAGATATTTATTTATTTATAAACAGACGATTTTTACCCGGGTTACATCAAGCTCTTCAGTCCGTTCTGGCTCGGCTCCCAAATATCCAAAAATTAAAATTGAAGCCTTGGAATGTGCAAGGAATGCTCCCAAGAGTTATGATAGAGTTATGATAGCTGCTTCAACATGGGCGCATTACATACGTCATGACCAAACGCTAGCGAAAATCAGATCCAATCGTTTCAAAGGAATTCACCGCTCCCACCTGTTAACGGAGCTCAATTGTGAAACGAAATGAGTACCAGGCTAGCACAGGTGTGGTTCAAAAAGATTAAACCTCTAAAACACCATCTGAACCGAGCACATTTTCTAGAGTTTGGCATCTAAAAGCCCAAATCTAAAGCTTCACAAAAAAAAGTGACAAAAGCATGACAAAGACGCGTCGAAAAAGCAACGAAAACAAGTGATGACAAAGTAACAAAAAGCCACAAAAAAGCCACAAAAACATGAAAGAACAACAACAAAAACAACAACATGACAAAAACGCGCCAACAATGACATGAACTTACATTATCATGGGCGCATGAACACACAAGTTTTTATTTTTTTTTATTTTTACACATAAATTGGCAATTTTCAAAAAAATTAAAATGTCTAACAATTCAAGGCACCAGATATTAAAGCAATAGAAATAGGAAAAAAAAAAAACATTAAATATAAAATATAGAAATTAAATAAATAAGCACAACATAAAACAAAATAAAACAAACCCATTCACACACACACTCACACTAAGCAGTTTCCGTTAGAGGTTTTCTTCAAAACATTCAGATTGTCAAATACATTAAGAAGAGATAGTGCAGATTTACATTTCATACATTTTAAAGATATCAGATAGTTTCCTTCAAGTTGTCTCTTAAACACTGTGAAAATAGGCTTGACTTTTTTCCATTTGCAAGAATGAATAAATACTTCGAAAAGATTAATAAATTGTTCAAAGCATAGTCTGTCTGTGAGTCCTTCAGGGAAATCCCAAAAATTATATTGTCCAATGTAAGAGAGTCCTGCTGCAGCTGGATAACCAGTCCATAAAGTCTTCCCAAAATGTGCTTGTGTACATACATTGATAAAACGGATGTTCAGTGGTTTCAATGTCTGAGTCACAGAAAGTACAATTGTTATAATCTATACCAAACCTTACTCTAAGAAGCTCACTGGATGGATATATCGCATTCAAAATTTTGAAATGAACTTCCTTAGTTTTTGGACTGACGAGAAATTTTAAATATTTAGTTCTTATATTTTTAATCTGTTCTTTTGGACATTTTTGAACAATTGAGTTCCTGTTAGATTTGATTGGATAAAAGTGATCATTCAGACACTTTTGCAAAGTTTTGTTTGGTATCTCTTTTCCCATAAAATCTTGCTCATTGATATATAGTGTTGCCAATTTGGGAGGAGGTAAACTCCTCAAATCAGTATTTTCAATTAATTGTTTAACAGATTGGGGAATAGCTTTGCATATTTTTTTTAATTCAGTTCTTTTGCATGTTATATTGTAAGTGGAGATGAAGTTCTCGTATGATAACCAATTACCCTGTCTGTCCATTAGGTGGCGTAAGGACCACACTCCTTTATCCATCCAATGTTGCAAAAACAAAGATTTTCTATTACACAACACATATCTGTTATTCCAATATTGGTGTTTGATGCGGAGTAAAATTGTGGTTGTACATAAGTTTCCAG
This sequence comes from Neogobius melanostomus, assembly GCA_007210695.1. Classification (NCBI taxonomy): domain Eukaryota; kingdom Metazoa; phylum Chordata; class Actinopteri; order Gobiiformes; family Gobiidae; genus Neogobius; species Neogobius melanostomus. The sequence continues at coordinate 87,645 of VHKM01000312.1, forward strand.
CTTAACAGAACTTGCTTGTGAAAGATGACAACTTAATTGGAAGTTTCTCAATATTAAAGTCGCATGCAAGGACAAACTCAATACCTCCTATTTTCTCAAATAACCCCCTGGACAGACAAACCATACACTGTTCTTCTCTGTTATGAAGGACTTCAGCCATTTCATTTTTAGGACAACATTTAGACATTCAAAATCAATTGCTTGTAGGCCACCATCCTCGTATTTCAGATTTTTTTATATAATGGACTTTATTTTTCCAAATATAATTGAAGTTTAATTGATTAATTTTTTAAATATCTCTTTCTGGTATTGCCAATGAATAGGCTGGATAGATGCATCTCGCTAGTGATTCCATCTTTGTTAGATAGGATCTTCCAAAAACCGTTAGATCCCGTTGTAGCCAAGAGTTTAGTTTGGATTTGCATTGAACGATTTTATCTTGAATGTTTTGTTTCTCGCTTGAGGCCTTATCTTTGGTCACGTTAACTCCTAAATATTTAACACTTGATTTAATTGGGATATTATAGGCTACAGAAAGGTCGCAATCATGGATAGCCATAAGCTCACATTTATTACGGTTCAGTGTCAAGCCTGACGCTTCGGAGAAAAGGCTAATACGTTTCAAATCTTCAGAAATTTGTTCCAAATTTTTTACAAAAATAGTTGTGTCATCTGCAAGTTGACTTATAATTAATTGTTCATTAAAAACATTTAACTTCTCAATATCAGTTTTTCATTAAGATTGCCAACATTTCTGCTGCCATAATAAATAAAAATGGAGAAATATTACAGCCTTGTTTCACGCCTCTATTTACACAGAAACGAGGCGTCGTACCCATTGGAAGAGCTACAGTGCTAGTTGTACCATCATAAAAAGATTCAATAATGTTACAAAACTTTGGTCCAAACCCATACATGTTTAAAACTTTAAAGAGAAATTGATGTTCCAGTCTATCAAAAGCTTTGTGAAAGTCTAGAAAAAGAATGAAGCCATTATCCTCAATCATATCGTTACAATCCAAGAGATCTTGAATTAGTCTTATGTTATTATGTATAGATCTTTTATTAACAAACTCAGACTGTGTTTCACTGATTACTTGAGATAATCCACGTTTTAATCTATTGGTGAAAATATATGTTAACAATTTGTAATCACTGTTCAAAGGGAAATAGGGCGGTAGTTTTCTAATATTTTGTTATCTTTGTTTGGTTTGGGAATTAAAGTTATGATGCCTTGTTTCATGCTTGTTGACAAATTCAAATTAGAAATAATCTCTTTAAATGTTTCGAAAAGGAGATCTTTGAGAGACTCCCAAAAATGCCTATAAAAATTGGCCGTAAGTCCATCTGGACCAGGTGATTTATCAAGTTTAAGGCACATAATAGCTCTATCTAGTTCTATCAATTCTATGTCTTTTTCACATTTGTCTTTAACATCATTGTCAATTTTGGAATAAAATGTTCTATTTTGTTGAGGAAGCTCTCTGCTTTTTTCCGCTGAATAAGAAGAGGTATATAGTTTTTGATAGAAAGTACTGATTTCTTCTGCAATGACAGACTGATCTGAACATTTGGAACCATTTATTATCAGCGTTTTTATACTATTTCTTTCTTGTCTCGTTCTTTCTAATCTGCAGAAGTAAGCAGTATTTCTCTCGCCTTCCTCCATCCACCTTGCTCGAGATCTTATATATGCTCCTCTGGCCTTCCTTTCATAAATTTGATCAATTTTCTTGTAATTGCAATAGTTTGATTTGATTATTTTCAGACTGTGTAGGGCAGGTCGTGATTGACAACATATTTTTAATAATGTCGTCTTCTTCCATATCATTTTTTTCCTTCATCTGTTTGCTAAAAGAGATTGATAACTGACGGATTTTGTATTTTAGGAATTCCCATTTCTGAGTATATGTTATTAAGGATTCATCTAATACAGTGTTCTGGATTAGAGATTCTATAGTATTGCAAAAGTCATCATATTTCAGTAAATTTGAGTTAAATTTCCAATAGCCTTTTCTTCTAATAGATTTTAAGACAGGAGTTACATATAATTCCACACAACAATGATCGGTGAGGGGTGCTGGTATTATTTCACAGCTTGAGATCTGATTGAGGATAATGTCTGTGACTAACCAATAGTCAAGTCTAGATTTAGCTGAACCATCTGGTTTTAACCAAGAGTATTGTTTTAAATCAGGATATTTTTCTCTCCAAGGGTCTAGGAAATGTAATGAATCGCAAAATTCATCTAATACAGTATTGGGATGTATAGTGGAAAATTTGCTAGGAAGTCTGTCTAACCAGTCATCCCTGACTGTATTCCAATCTCCTCCCATTATGATATTATCCGTTGCATAATTAGTTTTAAGTTCAACCAAGATTTCTTTGACTTCTCCAAAAAGAATTGTATTTCTTCCTTTATTACAGTATCCATAAACATTTCCTTATATTAATATAGATTTATCTACTTGTAAAACTGAAATTAACCAGTGACCATCTTTGCTAACTTCAGTTCTAAGAATTTTCCCATTACAATTATTAAATAGGATTGCTACACCTGCTGATTTTGTTGTGCCATGTGAAAAACATATTTTATCCCCCCATTGTGTTGTCCAGAATGTTTCATCGGTTTCATTTGAATGGGTTTCCTGAAGTAGTACACATTGAGGATTTTGCTCTTACAGTAAAGGAATAATGCCTTTCTTTTTACACTATCCCTGAGACCTCTAGTGTTAATTGTTAATAGTTTGAGATTAGTTTTCAAAGACATTTACAATCACTCACACACTCACACAAAAATAAATAAAACAAAACGTAAAATAGACACCTTCTAGCTTAAGCTGAAAAAAAAAAACTTCAGGCAGGTCCTTATTAACATTGTAAACATCAACCCCCCCCCCCCCCCCCCCCCTTTGTTTTTTTCTTCTTTTTTTTTCTTTAACAAATCAATCTCAACAAGAGTAAACATTAACCTTCTAGAATACTTCAAATGTTCGCCTACTCAAAGCTGATAGTGGATGAAACCTTTGTTGGATTTAGGCAGTTAACACCTGTCCATCAATGACAGCCACGTGACCTCTGTAGTAGGCCACCTTACCCTGTGATCGCAGGTTCCAGCGGCGTTTGTACCGTTCAACCTCCCGCACACTTTCTCTCAGTAGCTTATTTTCTTTTTTCACTTCAGCATTCTCTTTCTCCAACTTGTCAACCTTTGACTTGATTTCCGTGATCTGCCCTGTGTTCTCATCCAAGCGTTTCATACAGTTAGAAATCATCTCGGAGTTCTTTTCCAGCTGCGCACGTTTTTCATCAACTGCTCTGTATTTTCAACCATTTGCCTTTCCATGGCGTCCACTTTCTTTCCCACTGCGTCAACTTTGGTTTCCAACTTTCGAATAACCGCCACCAGGTCCGCAAACGAGGCCTCGTTCACAGTATTAACATTAGGTGTTGGTTTCTTCGCGGGTGGTTGTTGTTTAGTGGGTGTGGGATTTAGTGGTCTTCTGGTTCCCTGTTGAGCTGGGTTTGCGTTAGCCTTGTTCGGTTTTGAGGTGTCCATAGCCTCCTCTTGGTTAGCGGAGTAGTTGTGGAGGGCTAACGAGTTTCCCGCCTTACCGTTAGCTGGCTGGAGCGGTGGAAAAATCCTTGTCATTTGTGACAGACATCGTGTAACTGTATTTCCTCTTCCACAATTAGGTAAAAAAAAGGTTCGAGGTAGTTTGAGAGAGTCTTTTTTGTCTGAAGGGGGCGGTGTAATGTCTAGTTTAGGACCAAGCGAGCGGAGCTTAAAAGGTTACTTGTGCCCTGTCCGCCATCTTGCCGGAAGTCCCCGCATGAACACACAAGTGAAGATAGGAAGGGAGGATTTCCTGAATGGCACAATGGCTGGCAGAAATGTGAGATAGAGGAGACCGACTCCTGATGCGTGGGTGGAGAGAAGAGCAAGGTGAATGGTGATTGGTTGCTTAGCCCTTCCTGGGGCTCTTATATTATAGATAACACGGGAATGGAATTTTACCAGGATGTCCCGTTTCAGTTTACCTATTTTTAGTAGTGGCTCAGGTCTTTTGTCTATATATGAAATCATGTGACTTGGAGGATATCTCTATTGCTGGTCAAAAGATATTAGCCAGTTAGCAGATGATACTACACTATTTCTCAAAATGCTTTACAGGTGAAACACATCAGCGCCAACGGTCCCTCTGACCACCTCCATGCATTCACACACAAACATCATTCATCCTGGCCTATTGTACATGTTTTTGGTGGTAGGGGAAACCGGAGTACCCGGAGGAAACCTACGCAGGCACGGGGAGAACATGTAAACTCCACACAGAAAGGCCCCGTCCAGGTGGGAATCGAACCCAGGACGAGCGCTAACCACTGTACCCGGGACCTTCTAGCTGTGAAGCGAGAGCACTAACCGCTGCGCTACCGTGCCGCCCAATGGAGGAGGCAAACAGACCACGTAGTGTTTGCTTTGCTGACTTTGTTGACATTTCAGAAATTCAAAACTAGACTTATGTATTCACAAAGTGTGTTAAGTTGGACACCGAAGTAGTAAAACGACACATATTTGTAATGACCTTTTTGTTAAAGCACTGGTAGAAGTCGTCATATAGGTTGAGCATAGATGTTTACATTGCTCAACATTACAATTACCCTTTGCTATAAGATTTGCTGTAGCAACGACTAGTCCAGTGGTGCAACTTTAGACTTTTTTCCATGTCATTCTCATTACAGATCATTTACACTTTATTGATGCATTTAGGCTAGGTGTCGTTTCTGTTTTAGTCCAAATTAGGTCTGTTTAGGACTTTTTAGCCCCAGTTTTACAACCTGGCCACACTTGGAAGGTCAAATATGTCATGAACTGATACTTGCAGTGAAAAATTTGAGACATACTCCTAGACATACAGCAGGGGCGTGCTGGGACCTAATTTCAGCCCGGAATTATGGCTCCGTAATAGTGCAAGTACAAGAGGTCGCTGGATCAAATACCACACATTGACAATTTTCTAACAATTTCTCTTTTCACATGGGCCGCTGCCCATGAGCCTGGGGGAGGAGCAAGATGGCGGAGTGAGCAGTCGCAAAAGTTGCAGGGTCTGACAGAAAAAGTGATTTTGACATCCAAAACAGATATTTTTGGAAAAACAGTCATCCCTAAAGTCACTGTGAGATTGACAACACTCTTAAAAGACTACTGTGAGATACTTTTTTTGGAAAGGAGCACAAAAATAATATACTCGAAAAAATGGCTAACATCCAGGATCAAGCTAGCCTCAACGAACATGACTACAGCGTGGACGGGATACGTGAGGCATGTTTTGACGATTTTGCTGAAGAAGAGATGCAGATGGCAAAACATCTGAAAGACCACACTCCGCTACAGAGTCCAAATCCCAAAAACTGAAGAGAGGTGAATCAAGAGAAGTAAGCATGGAAAGTTTATACGATGCTATTCACACTCTGTCACAAAGATTTGAGGAAAGACTGGATGGGCTCGAAAGAAAGTTTGAAAACTTTGAACAGCGCATTCAACGAGAATGAGGTGACAAATAATAAAAAGGAAATAATCCAACTCAAAGCGCAAATGGATATGCTGACAAAAGAGAACAAGGAACTGAAGGAAAGATGTCGGGAAATCGAGTGCTACGGAAGACGATGGAATCTCAATTGATCGGGCTACCAGAGAAAGATGACGAGGATACAAGAGAAACGGTGATCGGTATTCTTACAAGAGTGATCCCGATGTCAGTGGAAAAACTACGAGAAAAGGTTGATACTGTCCATCGTCTGGGAAAGAAGGATGACCCCGCCTTCAACATGAGACCACGACCGATCATCATGCAGTTTGGCATGCGGACGACGAGGGACGAGATCTGGAGGAAATCGAGGGAGGCCAGAGTCTGCAAGGAGCTGCATATCCAATTTAGACAGGACTGGTCAAAAGAAGATCGTGAAGCCCGGGCAAAGCTGTATCCGACGGTGCAGGAGGCCAGACGCAACGGGAAGAAAGCTTACTTGAAGGATGGGTATGCTATTATAGACGGTAAAAGAGTCAAGGCGCCTTACAGAAGTTAAATATAGTGTCATGCAGATGTTCATCACATTGATACAGACATTTTGATTAAGGGGTCTGTTACTGTTAATGTCAAAATTGAAATCCAGGATAGATTGTTCATTCCTGCCTAGAATTCTATTTTTTTCTTAAGCGCGTTTTAAAAGCGTGTATTTTGTTACATTGGTATGTCCATTGTTTTTAGTTCTTTAAATGTTCGAGGTTTAAAAATAATATTAAGCGTAAGGCCATGTTTTTATTTTGTAAGGAAGTCAAAGCCAACCTTTTTTTGTTACAAGAGACACATTCTAACAAGGACGATGAAAAATTCTGGAAGCAACAATGGGGCGACAATATTTTGTACTCACATGGAACTCATTCTGCAGGAGTGATGATTTTATTTTTAGGTTTACAGGGAGAATTATTGATTATAAAAGTGATGAAGAGGGTCACTGGCTAATGGTCGTGGTGGAGATATTTGATTTTAAAATGATTTGATTAATGTATATGGGTACAATAACAGGTCTCTCAATAGAAATATGATGTTAAAGTTAACCCAAGCTATCAGGGAATGGAGCGCAGCTTATGGCACGGACAATATAATAACAGGAGGTGATTTTAACATGGCACCTAATTCCTGGCTTGACAGACGACCTCCCAAGGGCTCACAACCAGTATATGACGACACGGTTAATAATTTTTGTTTATCCAATAACTTGATAGATTATTGGAGAGTGACAAACCCTAACACAATGCAATTTACATGGATCAGCCCAGCAGATGCTAACCTATGCTCAAGGTTAGATTATTGGCTTTTGTCTCCAAATATTACTAATCCTACACCAAAATGTGATGTTCAATCATCTCCTCTCACGGATCATTGTTTTATTGGTCTGTCACTCGCAATAATTAAACAAAAACAAAAATCAAACAATATTTGGAAATTTAACAATACCTTGTTGCTGAACGAAGAATTTTGTAATCAGATTAGAATATTATGTCTAGAAATCAATGATTTGGATTTGTCAGATATAAGTAAATGGGAGTGGTTTAAATTTCGAGTTAAGCAGCAAGCTATTGAAACGGGAAAGAAAATAGCCAACAATCGTAAACTTAAACAAAAAGAATTGGTAGAAAAAATAAGTTTATTATGTGGAAAACCTAACATAACTGTAGAAGAGACAGAAGAGTTACACATACTCCAGAACCGATTAGATGATATATATTTGGAGAAGGCGAAAGGCACCTTTGTAAGATCAAAAGCTAAGTGGATTGAGCAGGGGGGAAAAAACTCTTCTTATTTTTATAGCCTTGAAAAACGGAGACAAACTAAAAAATGTATAACAAACTTAAACCAAAATGGAATTATTATTCAGGACACAAATCAAATAACAGAGGAAGTATGTCAATTTTATAGCAATTTATATAAGAGAAAATTTCAGTGATGATTGTGATGCTTTTATGAAAAGTGTAAACGAAAATGTCACAAAACTAACAGATGAAGATAACCTTTTACTAGAAAGAGATGTAACCTTAAAAGAAGTTGAAATGGCTTTAAAACAAATGAAAAACGGTAAATCACCAGGCATTGACTGTTTATCTGTAGAATTTTTCAAGACCTTTTGGACAGATATAAAGAATTTATTATTTAACGCGTATCTCAATTGCATTAAAAATGGTCAGTTATCCCCAACAATGAAAACTGGTCTAATAACCTTGTTGCCAAAACCTAATAAAGACTTATTACTATTAGATAATTGGAGACCTATAACACTACTTTGTAATGATTATAAATTATTAGCTTTGGTATATGCTAACAGAGTAAAAAATATCTTGAACAAGTTAATAGACGAATTTCAGTCAGCCTTTATTAAAGGTAGACATATTCATAATAATGTGAGACTAATTATGGATATGTTAGATTACCAGAGCCTTATCAACACAGAAAGCCTAATATTGTTTATTGATTTTTTCAAGGCATTCGATTCTGTCGAACATGACTTTTTACTGAAGTCACTCCAACTTTTTGGGTTTGGCAATAACTTTTGTAAGGTAATTAGAACGTTTTATGACCAAATATACAGTTACATTTCACTTCAATCAGGTATCACTCCAAGAATCAATGTCTCTTGTGGAATAAGACAAGGGTGCCCTATTTCACCAAAATTATTCATTCTATGCACGCAGCTTCTGGCTTATTCTGTAGTAAATAATAAAGATCTTGAAGGGATAACAGTTTGTGACACAGAATTGAAAATAAGCCAATTTGCTGACGATACAGTGTTATTTATAAAGGACAAATCAATTCTTCAGAAGGCTTTAGATGTGATCTCTGTTTTCTCCAGGGCATCAGGCCTTTGCCTTAATCTTAAAAAATGTGAAATATTACCGTTGTATAATTGCACTGAGACTGAGATGGAGAGGATACCAGTGAAAAATGATGTGAAATACTTGGGCATTTTGTTATCTAAAAACTTGGAAATCAGAGAATTCAAAAATATCAAAGAGAGATTAGAAGAAATAAAATGAAACCTAAATCATTGGTTAACAAGAGACTTAACTATTTAGGACGTAACCTCTTGTCAAAATCAGAAGGGATTTCTAAATTAATTTACCCAAGTTACTCTCTCTATATTAGTCCACAAAACATAAGAAAAGCAAATACTATAATTTACCAATTTATCTGGCGCAATAAAACGTACTACATCAAAAAATCACAACTTGTGAAGGATTATAACAAAGGGGGGTTAAAAACAATTGATTTTGAATCTATGGTTGGAGTTTTTAGAGTTAACTGGTTAAAAGCTTTTTTAGATAAACCTGATTCTCTATGGTTTCATATTCCCAGAAATATTTTTGCTAAAGTGGGAGGCTTGGAGTTTCTTTTGAAGTGTGATTCGAGGTATCTAAATTGCCAGTAAAGCTGTCTGAATATCACAAGCAAGTTCTTCATTACTGGAAGATGGTATTTACTCATAATTTTACACCACATGGCTCCACCTTGTGGAATAACAGAGTGATAACAATAAGTAGGAAAACACTGTTTTTCAGAAGCTGGTTTGAAAAGGGAATTGTTTTTTATAACAGATATATTAGACGAACAAGGTCATTTCTTAGGTTTACGGATTTTGGAACAAAATTTAATATACAAAGTTCAATAAGGGATTATAATAAGGTGTGTAAAGCAATACCAATAGCCCTATTAAATATGATACAAAACTATTTACATTATTCCAAAAGTCAAATAAACTTGCCTAAATTGCATTTAAGCCAAATTCCCTTAAATAGCAAAAAATACAACAATAATTATATTTGTAAAATATTGAAACGTAAATTATATCACGATTTTGAACAAAATGTAAAAGTAAGGCACTATGATGATAAAATAACTAATAAATATATCAAATTCATGAAATGGCCAATACCTCCTAAATCAAAGAAATGCAATTCAAAATTATAAATGGTTATTATCCAACAGCAGAAATGCTTAAAAAGAGATTTAGCTTTGAAGTGGAGCCATGTGTGTTTCTTCCCAGGAAGAGGAAACTACTGAACATTTGTTTTTCTCTTGTTCAGTGATAAAAGGTTTCTGGCAGGATGTTGTGAATTGGCTGAAAACAAAAATCAAGAAAACTAAACAACTAAACTTACAGCAAATTCTTTTTGGTAATGACGACCTTTCGAAAGAACTTTTCAGAATTTACAATATCATAATAATTATGGGCAAATACCATATTCATAAAAGTAAATGGCAAAATAAAATCCGTCCCTAATAGTGTTTAAAATTGAACTGAGGGAATATTTTGCTTCTTTGAAACTTCTGAAAGACTCGAGTAGTTTCATTTACTCTCTATGTGAAGATGTCTCTGAATATCTGTCATTCTAATTTGTGAAGCTTCCTTGTAACTTTGTTACAAGAGTATGAAGACTGAGGAAATATGTATGTGAATTGCTTTGACTTGCCTGATGGACTGAAATGCCTTTGCTTATTTTATTTTATTTATTTATTTGCAATTTTTGTTTGTTTTATTTTACTGTTATATGTTCTTCACTTATGTCTCCCTACGAGAGATGTTGTAAATTATATTTTGTAAATAAATAAAAAACAAAACAAAAACAAAAACACAGTCTGAGCCTGATACAAACCCACAATCAGCACAAGTTATGTAGATAAAAACATTTATTTAGCCACTTTTCTACCTTTCACTGCCTTTTTCTCTCTTTACTCGCGCGGACACTTGTCTCCGCTGGATTGGACTGCACCAACTTGAACTAAAGCGGAGGGGTGTTCCACTTAAACACCCCTCTGAGTTAGTTCAATATGAAATGGTATCTCCCCGCCACAAGAATGAAAAGTTCGATGCGAATATATTTCAGATTTTCATTCATCAGTCGTTATATTGATAGATTTCCATGACAATTACGCTTGTGTGTTACTTCATTTATATCTGGAACAGCAGCTCATGCTCCTGCTGCAGCCCAGTTAAAGCCTTTAGGCCTGGAATAGTGAGTTATTATTTCATTATTTTATTCTGATGGCCTGGCCCAGAAGCACCGGAACCGAGCGGCCCACCGGGAAACGTCCCGACTCTCCCTATGACCAGCACGCCTCTGACATACAGTAAGTACACTGTTTATATGGCATAAAGGCCTATTTGGGTTCTATAAAGCTCACTGGCCCTTTATAAGTTGCTCCCCTCGCTTCACAAGTCAAGTTTTAGATGTGTTTTCTTTTTGTTTTGAACCTGTTGAACACATTCTCCAAAACATTTAGGTACATATAGAGAAGTATGAAGAAGAAAACTAAGCTAGAACAGGCTTATGCAATGTTGACATGTGTGCAATAATTAGGCCTGTACATTACAATCATTTTTGTTTATAGCCTAATAAAATGTGGATTAGAATTCCCTGCCTTTGAGCCGAACGATGCAGGGAAAATTCTGGGCAAGGTTTGAGCCCGCGCACACAAACTCACCAGCTATGTCCCAAAGCTGCAGCCTGACCACCGTCTTATGATCCCAGTTGAGCACTTTGAGACCGAAGTCCACGCCGATTGTCGCGCGGTAACGCTGCGAGAAACCTGGTGCACGTAGCGCTTGATGATGGACGTTTTCCCCACTCCCAGGTCCCCGATCACCAGCACTTTGAAATGCCGCTCCTGCTGCATCTCTCCGCCGCTCCGAAGTGACGCGTACGTGGAGATGGGGGGAAAAGCCGCCGAAAGTCCTCAGTAAAAGTCGTGCGTACCTCTAAGAAATCCCGCGCTAAATGTAAATGTTTAGTTGTCGTTCATGAGACGTCAGTGAAAACAAGGAAAAGGAGAACTGAGCGTGTCAAATGCTGTCGTGGCAGTCGAGAAAACAAACTTCTTCTTGCGTTACGCCAATAATACACCGCACGCGCCTTTCAGAGCCGAGCGCCCTGAGCGGCCGAGCTCTCTCGCGCAGAGCGCGTACATGTACACTGCAGGCGCGCGCTGAGAAGCGCCACGCTGTTAGCTCCACCCAGGGGTGCCGCCAGAAATTCTGGGCCCTATGGAAACAAAAATTTCTGGGCCCCAACATTTTTTACAGATAAAATGTAACCCAATAAACATGCCCTGTATACTTTAAAAAAGATACTTAGCACATTGCATAGTTAAAATGTCTGATGAGTAAAAGCCTACAAAAACAAGAAAAAACTATGGAAATATGTACTTGTTTACATAAAAGGAGAATATTTATTATCTCAATTGCAATTGCAAACACAACAGATCATAATGTATACATATTGACATATACTTTATGTGAACAAGCTTTAACTGGGTCCAACTGCTCAATCAGGAAACATCAGCTAGAACTAACCCATAACTAATCAGTCCAAGACTCAAAATCAAGACACACCAGGAGTAATGCCAGGCCTAAACCAGTCCAGGACTAAACAAGTACTGAACCAGACATAAACTGTTTGTTATCCAGGTCAGGGTTTCCGTGAGCCGGTGTGAAAAGCAAATGGCCGGTAAAAATGATTTGGCCGACGGTAAAAAAATAAAAATAAAAAAAATATGGAGAGAATATAGAAAAATATATTAACATTTGACCTAAGCCAGTGACTAACATGACAAAGTGTTTTCGAGACTGGCCTAAATATTTAAAAAGGTTCAATATTTCTATCCATAAAAGTTCGACTTACGCTCTTAGCCCATTTTACGAAGCGCAGTTGAAGCGCCTTCATCGCTCTCTGGATATGTTACGCTTTTCTTCGTGGTTCTTCACATTTTCCAAGAAAACGGCGAACGACAGGTACATTTACTTTTATAAAAGTGTGTTAAGAACTCAACAGCTAATACTTTTGATTAGGATATTCTTTAAACTCGTGTGTTCAGTCAGACTGACGCGCAGTCCCACAGCGGCTCTTCCTGGAAGAGTGGCCGGGTTTAGAGGCGCTTCCCTCGGTCAGTCTGCGCAGACGCCTCGGTTTAGTTACCGGTGTTGGAGCCGCTCTTGAGTGTGTCAGAGCTGGGTCCGGGGCGCATCGCTTGAAAGTGACTTTTGGTGACTTTAGCATTATCGATTTGTCCCGCCAGAATATTTCAGTGGTTAGAGACGTTGCTAATGTTACACCTGAAGCCACGTTAAAGCGCGGAATGGCATCTACAGCCCAGCCCTCGTGTGTGCAGCTGATGCGCGGTCAGATCTGGACAGCGTTCGGGTCATAGATTCCTTCTGTCAAGCGGGTACATCCGCGTGGCACCTGCTGCCTCTATCGTCTCCACGCGCACAACTTTATGTTTGGATTTGAGTTGTTGTTATATTTTTCTCCCGTCATTCTTTCATTAGAAATAGCCGTGTTTTGGACTCACTAAAGCACTCGTGTAGCGCTCGGTCTAAATAAGCCACATTCATTATAGGCTACTGTATATATTTTAATGGCCGGTAATTCTTGTGAATGGCCGACATTTTACAACCCAGCCAGCCAAAGTGGCCGACAAAAAAAAAGTCTAACGGAACCTCTGATCCAGGTATAACAAAGTTATGTTCAACATCACTTTATAATGGCCCAGCGGCGTGCCTTTCTGCTGGCAAAATCATGTATCAAATCATCAAAGTTCAGCTTTCTTGCCAGTTTGCTTTCAATGGATAGTATGGCAAGGTGACAAAGTCTGTCCTGCAACATAGCAGACCTAAGATAATTTTAATCAGTTTCAGCTTACTGAATGCTCTCTCGCCACCAGCAACGGTCACAGGCAATGTGCAAAATATTCGCAAAACTATGCAGACCTGCCCAAAAATACTCTGCAGCTGCATCTTGTAATTTTTGAAGCGTGTAGATTACTTTTTGTTTAGTAAAGTTATCATCATGTGGAGAACACAGTAGATAAGACGTGCTTAGAGCCTTCAATCAGGCTCACCTTGTTTGGCTGAGACGGGGACGGGGGCCGCGGGGGAAGGAGGACGTGGGTGTGCAGCGGCCGCTGAATCTGTGTCTACGAGACATGATAACCCGGAGACAGCAGAGATGTTATTATTGTTGGATGTAAATCATAATTCAGTAATTATTTTACTAAGCTAGCTAGATAAAAGCAGGTCATGTAGCAACAAAAATACGTAAGTCTGAAAGTTTTGGAATACAGGAATAGGGCAAGCTACCTTTCTTTTTGAAAAACTGTGTGACATACTGTCGACTTCAGCGTTCTCGGTCTTCTCTTTCCTTCTTTTCTTTCCGTTTTTGATGCCCTGACTTTTGGGCATCAAATCTTTGTCTCTAGCAGGTTAGACTACTGTAACGGCTGCTCACTGGCCTTTCTAAACGAGCTGTTAGAGCTGCAGAACATCCAGAACGCTGCTGCTCGAGTCCTGACAAGAACCAGGAAATACCACCACATTAGTCCAGTGCTCCGGTCTCTGCACTGGCTTCCTGTCACTCAGAGAATAGAATTTAAACAGCTCTGCTTGTGTACAAGTCTTTTCATGGTTTAGCACCAAAGTCCATCTCTGACATGTTAGAGCCGTATGAACCATCTCGGGCCCTGAGAACCTCAGGGAGGGGTCTCCTGGTGTTCCCAGAGTCAATAATAAACACGGTGAGGCTGCGTTTCAGTTTCATGCAGCTAAAACCTGGAACAGTCTCATGAGGATGTGAGACAGGCCTCAACTCTGACAGTGTTCAAATCCAGGCTGAAAACAGCTCTTTTTACCCGTGCATATGAAACTGAAAGTATTTTATCTGCACTCTTGCCTTTTACTGTAATTGATTAACTTTGTGTTGTTGTTTTATTGATTGATTTAACTGTTTTCTTGTAATTTTTCTGCAACTATGAAGCACTTTGAATTGCCTCGTGTATGAATTGTGCTCTACAAATAAACTTGCCTTGCCTTGATGTGACATGCCTGCGTGTGTCACTATCTGCACCGCATCATAACAAATGCAATAAGCAAGAGACGCTACGCTAGCGAGCGTAGCTCGGACAGCGCAGGTGGAATGAACCATTGTGAGGGGGAGGGGTGTGACTTAAACAGTAAATACATTATTTGTTTGTTAAATATTAAATCTATGGTCAAAACGGACAAAATACACATTAAGTGTATGAGGGGCCCTAGCACATTTAACGTATGTATAAGAAATAAGAAAAGAAAAAGAGGGTCTGCTCTTCTGGGCCCTTCATCAGCCTGGGCCCTTAGAATCGTCCTAACCTTCCACCCGTTTACGGCGCCCTTGACACCACAGTAGGCACTAGTAGAAGTGTCTTTGTGAACAGGACTTTCCCCAAAGCGCCCGCTCTCCTCGTCCTCTGATCAACAGCGCTGTCTGCACATACGTAACCTCAACATGCGTTCTGCGTTCATACGCTACGTATTTAAAACTGTCCTGAGGTCGATGTTCCTGTGACATCGATGTCAGATGCGCTCCGTGGAGGATATACGCTAGCAGTGCACTGCACGCCACGAGGAGGGAGGAGAGGGAGAGGGAGAGGGAGAGGGAGAGGGAGAGAGAGAGAGAGAGAGAGAGAGAGAGAGAGAGAGAGAGAGAGAGAGAGAGAGAGAGAGAGAGAGAGAGAGAGAGAGAGAGAGAGAGAGAGAGAGAGAGACGCCGCTCTGTGTCACGTTTACCGGTGTGTTCTCCCGCTCTGCGGAAACGGGCTTCCATAGTAACACCCTTGATTTTTAGTTTCTGTTTGACTTGAGCTCAAGAATACGCTCGTTTCGACGAATCATGGCCAAAACTAAGGAAATGTTTCTTCAAAAGAACACATATTAGCCGCTCTATAACCGACCTTCTCATCAGGCATTATTAAAGCCTTCAGATTCATATAGCAATGGGATAATCTTTCCAAACGCATCAGCAGCAGTACAGGGGTCTACACGAGCACAACTCGGTCACAACATGTCGTTACGAAACTACAAATGCAACACTAACCTGCTTTTGTCCATCCAGGATCAGCATGTCTGTAAACCCGGGTGTAGAAGTTAACCAGGAGGATTTGACTGATTTAGCGCGCGCAACATGGGCTCGACTTGTTACGCGTCTGAAGCCTGTACTTAGAAGGGAAACAGAAAGTATAAATATGACAGTAAAGGTGGTAGGTTAAAGTAGTAGCCAGTAGATGGCAGCACAAGACAGGATGGAGCAGACTTTCTGGTCCAAAAGATCAGTTCTACAGGAGTATAAAAACAAGAAAGCAAAACTCAAGTCTTTTCTGGTTTATTTATAGAACACATTTACAGACATTGCCTAATAAAATAATCAAATATTTAGCTTGTCCAGGGGGGAAAGAGTGACGTTACTTTAAAATCATTTTACTCAAGTACAAGTAAAAAGTAATGACCCAGACAATTACTCAAGTAAAAGTTAAAAAGTACTTGGTGAAATTGTTTTACTGTGAGAAACTGTTTGAGCGAAAAAGTCTGATTTATTTCAATGACGCCATAAATTGTGTAAAACAAAACATCGAATCATGTAAATACAGAAAAACAAAAATAACTCGAATGAGACGTTACCACATTGACTTTATCCATCAAAAGCATTTCCCTCTCACAGTGGAAAAAAGTAACATTTATTTTTACTCCAGTAAGAGTACAGATACTTGATTATGATTTTACTCAAGTCGATGTAAAAAGTACCGTATGATAAAACTACTCTTAGAAGTACAGTTTCTTTAAAAGGTTACTTAAGTGCATGTACTTGAGTAAATGTAACTGAGTACTACCTCAGGTCTTAACTAGCTGTTTAGTAACATAATAAGCCCTTCCATGCGGGACAGTAGTTCAAAAACGTGAACGTTGAGCTGAAGCTCAGACTCAAAGTAAACCGGGGAAAATCCAGTTTTTATTTGCAGCAATAACAGAGTAAACTGGTACAAATCAACTGAAAGGTTTATCACAGCTCAAATTCACATTATTACAATAACAGAATAAGGTGCAGAAGGCAAATGGCAAGAAATATGTGCAGAAAAAAATCAATAACAATGTAACAAAAAAAAAAAAATAACAATGTAACAAAAAAATCAATAACAATGTAACAAAAAAATCAATAACAATGTAACAAAAAAATCAATAACAATGTAACAAAAAAAAAATAACAATGTAACAAAAAAATCAATAACAATGTAACAAAAAAATCAATAACAATGTAACAAAAAATCAATAACAATGTAACAAAATGGCAAAGCATTTAGTAATATATAAACGGAGATAAAGACGGCAGAGCGGGTCATATTCTGTCGCCAGTTCAAATCCCGACTGTGTCTGTGTCCTTGAGCAAAGACACTTCAGCCACATGTGAGGGGCTGGTGGTGCAGATCGGCAGCCTCACTTCTGCCAGTTTAACCCAGGGCAGCTGTGGCTACAATAGAAACTTAAGTGAATAGATAATGAGTACAGGGTAAGACTCGATACACAAGTGCAAGACAATGTTATGATTAGCTAACCAGTTACCATCCACAACCTGTCACACAGATATTACACACACTTTCAGAAACTTCAAGTTCTTAGCTTTCAAATGAGGAATTGCACCGGGAAATGCTGCTGCAAAGCCTCAAAAACAAAGATTAAAAGTGAAATCAAATATTAATTGCATTTTATTTGTTGTTGTTCATCTCCATGTGTGATCGTGCTCTGGCACCTTTAGGCACACAAACACTATGTCACTTTTCGTAGGCGAGGGACCCTATTGTGCATGTTGCATGTGTTTACAAACAACATTTCCTGAGATATGTGGGTATTTTACCAGTGAAGTTAAACAAACTATGGACGTTTACTCCCTAACGTCCTCTTGTCCTGTGTGTCCGTTCTCCATCGTCGCTCCCTTATTTTTAGGCCCGAGCGCCATCAGGGCTGGCGAAGGGGCTCTTGTAATCGTATAGAGTGAGCGGAGCGAAGCGCTCGCCTCCTCTCAAACACTCACTCCTCTTGTCGTGCACGTCCCGTGCACATACATATATAATGCAAAAATCAACATTGTAATTGTACAGAGCCTCCATCAGCACACTACAGTTACATGAACAACAGGCTAAGTAGTATTTTTACATTTAAGAGGCATTTAAACTTTCAAGGTACATGCCGACTGTGTTAAATTGCAACAAGTTTTATAAGAGTGAGTAACAGTGACGTACCACTATTTCAGCTTAAGTATTGTTGTTGTTAGTATTTTTATTACCATTAAGAGTTGTATGTGTTGTTGAGAACACAGCAGGCAGAGAGGTCAGTGTCGTAACGAAGAGGACAAACAATTTGTAACTTTTCATTTTCCACAACACAACAGCCATAAGAACAAGAAATGCTAAGAAATGCAGTAAAGTGCAATTATAAAGCTATAACAAAGGCCAATACTTTATTCCGTCTTTTAAAAGTACTTTTGGACTTGGAGCCTCACATAGAGAACCCCACATAGTAAGTTGTCAGCATCTAGTTTCTCATGTGTACAGAAATCGGGTGACATGGCACTAAAGAAGCCCTGATGTTCTCCAGTCCTACTGTTGCCCACATCTAGTTTTGTTGTAGCAGTGGCACTGGTGGAAGGTGCTCCAATGCGTTTTCAAAAATCACACAACTTTACTGGAAAGTCATGAAATGTGAAAGTACCTGTGTTCCAGCTGCTTCTTTCGGTGAGGCCTACCAATGTTCCCTGGCATCGATGTTGGTATCCCCCATTCTATCGGCGGGACAGAAGAAAAATAAGCAGATTCTGATAGGCTTTTAAGAATGATATAAAAGTTGTATTTTTTTAATTCTATTTTAGATGAACATCTCAAACCCAGATGAAAGTTGTCTTGCCAACTTTCTAAGCCGGTACCTCTTCACAGCCTGGTTCACACAGGTACCTCCTGTTCCTGCCCGTTTTCCTGCTCGTCCTCTACATCGGCTTCAACAAAGGGAAGAAACCTCAGTCGTCTGCGTTAAGAGGCCTCAGCCACTCGGACGTCTTCACCCTCAATGGTGATGGTCGCCATGTCTTGTGTTACCGCTGCTGTTTCTGCAAAGAGCGGGCAAACTCAAGGGCTGCAAGTAGAGCTCTCTGTTTTTGATTTGATTTATTTGAGCTATTATTTACAGTGCATTATTATTTACAATATTTACATCATTTCATTTACATTATCACAAAAACCCCAATAAAAATAAAAAATAACTCAAAAGGAGTAGGCCGAAGCAAGAAAGCTTATAAGTGCCTACACCAATTTCAAAATACCATACAATACAAATAGAAATGTTTGTGATTTCTGAGTGTATTTACTTAGTTTTATAATTTTCTCATTTTTTTCTCAATTATCATCACCATAATACCAGTGACAATAATAGCATTCTCAAAAGTATCATTCTCAAAAATATCATCTTCAAATTTATGATGTTTCTCATTTTTATCATACCTGCTTCAACTGTAAAAATGCTGGTTAAGATTGTTCTGTCAGTGGTTTTTGATTGTTTCCACTATTTATGGGTCGCGTTAAAAAGCCAGGGTATTATGTGGCAAGCTGGTAGAGGGCGGTAGCCCCCCACCAGCGAGCCCCCACCCTGCTGTCCTAACTAGTTTTATTTATTGGTTTATTTGGTCGGGACAGTGCATGTTAATGAACATACATGGGTCTCATGCATGTAAACAAGCCACACCGGATTGTAGCCTTGGGCTAATTTTTATCCGTCGTCCCCATGCGCACTCTCAAACACACTCTCATTCATCCTGGCCTATTGCACATGTTTTAGTTGATGTTGTGAACCGCTTTATAATCCTATACTGAGTGGTGCTTTAAAAAGACAAGATTTATGAGCCCGTTGAAAGGGGGGCCCTACAACAGGTCCACATCTCGCCTGCCCCAATTCTATTTTATTTGTAATGACCAGCGGAAGCAGCCATAACAGCATTTTTAATGCTTGTAATTTATCTCAAGTTCCTTTAATACAGATCAAATAGACTTGGTTGATAGAGTAGGTGACAATTGATTATATCAGCAATGATGTGGTATTTCACAAGTTCATAGTAATACAGATTACTTAAGGAGAGTGACTGAGAGACAAGGTCACATGTCTTCAGCATACTTCTCAAACACACTTCTCTTATACTGGCTTTTAAGTTGCTGTAGACTAGCTGCACCTTTTAAGTCTTCATCTAAATTATTCTTTATTACTTTTGGTAAGAATTAGCCTATGAAAGTGTCCTCTGAACTAAATGCTAAATCACATTCCATACTCTTTTATACCGAACTCTTTTTGGGGCAGCTTCATCTGCTTTCATGTTTGCAATTTATTTTTTCTCACTGACTTGGACAAATCAAGATTGATGATGCATTTTCCATCTCACACTCTGGACACTAGAAATACCTGCACATTTGCCTGATGTGGGAAATATGCAAAGTTCTCTCCACTGGAAATCACTACATAGCCTTGACACACCAATAAAATAGATAATTTGCCTAAAGAGCGTGCTGTTTTTCATTAGAAGCAAACCATGCAAAACAGTCACAGTCCTGCAGCCGTCAGAGCGAGAAGCAACAGCTGGCAAAGGTGAGTAGAGCAGGATTTCTATGAATTCAGGTCATAGAGGACAGATTTTTTCCTAAACAATGGGGATTGTAACTCCTGGAGCAAGAAAGGTATCAGTCATATACAGTATTATTGGGGATATACCATTTAGTTAAATTATGTTCATTAAATCTTAGCCGTGGACATGAGATGAGCGAATTCGATTCCAATTGATTCCGATGCTGTTATTGACGAGTCCGATGCCAGACATTTCAGGCCTTGACATTATTTTTTCTTGTGTAAATTAATCAGTCCTGAAGAGCGATACAAAGAGAACATGAAATGATTAAATTGAAACTGTTTTTCTTTTAGATGGATAACTCAACATCACTGCTTGGCTGTGTCACGTCCGTTCCAAGCCGATACATCTTCACAGCCTGGTTCACAGTTTACCTCCTGTTCCTGCCCGTTTTCCTGTTCGTCCTCTACATCGGCTTCAACAAATGGAAGAAACCTCAGTCGTCTGGAGGCCTCAGCCACTCGGACGTCTTCACCCTCAACATGGTCGCCATGGAGATGATCAATATTGTAGGGTCGTGCGTTATCTGCTATGGATATTATACGATGAATGGTTATATGTCATTTGCTGCAGGAGTTACACTTCTCGCCACCTCGACGGGGCAGGTGCTGTTCCACACTCTCACCTGTGTGGAGCGGTACCTGGCCGTGGTCCACCCGGTCACCTACCTGAGGCAGAGAGAGGGCGGAGTCGCCGTCAGGAACATCAGCATTGCTTTAGTTTGGGTCTTAAGTGTGGTCTCCGCTTTACTTCATAGATTCATAGAAGATTCCTTCTTCAATTCTGTGTTTGATTTTGTTGTTTCCATTGCACCGTTGCCTTTAGTCGTTTATTGTAGCATCTACGTTCTCCATGTTCTGACTCGTCCAAAGCCTGGTGAGAGGGGCGAGCGCAGGAGGCAGATCGACCAATCAAAGCGCTCCACTGTTTACACCATAGTGGCCATACTGGCAGCTCTGCTGCTGAGGATGATTACTAATGTGGTGTTAAACAGCTTATCTTTTTTACCCTGGTACCAGGCCAGTGCTTGTGTGTTAATTATGTCAGGTCAGTGGTCCATTCTGCCCACTAGTCTGGTGTTACCACTGCTGTTTCTGCAAAGAGCTGGCAAACTCACCATTTGTAAATAAGAAGTGCTTCTGTGTTTGAACAAAATTCAAACAAAATAAATTATCTCTGAATCTGAGTAAAAGCAAAATCATGATATTTGGCAACTGTAATTCCACTGCTCAGGAAGCAATTCAGATAGAGGGTGTTGTCATAGAGCGATTGCATGAAATCAAATTCCTTGGTGTTATTATAGATGACAGAATTACTTGGAAAGCTCATATTAAATATATATCTACGAAAATTTCTAGAAGCATTTCAGTAATAGCAAAAGCAAAGCACATTTTAAACATCAAAGCTCTACATATCTTATACTGTTCTCTGATTTTGCCATATTTATATTATTGTACTGTGGTTTGGGGTAGTACTTATAAAAACACATTAAAACCAATAGTATTGTTGCAAAAAAGAGCTATCCGAGTAATTCATAAAATTGGGTTTTTGGACCACACAAACTCATTATTTTTAAAATCAAAGATCATGAAGTTTTGTGACATTGTTGAGTTCCAAACTGTACAGATGTTATACAAAGCAAGATACAAACTGTTACCGGGCCAAATACAAAGAAGGTTCCAAGAACGTACTGGTTGTTATGAATTACGTGACGAATTAAACTTTAGGACTCAGAAACATAGCTCAACTTTGAAAGTTTTAGCCCAACAGTTAATGGTGTACAATTGTGGAATAAACTGGAAATGGAGTTGAAACGATGTCCAAACATCAACCTGTTCAAATATAAATACAAACAAAAGACTTTTGAAATATACAGAGAAGAAGAAATGTGTTGCCACTAGGAGGCGCAGTAGGATCAATTATGTGTGTTTCCTCTATAATCAAGGAAGAGTGTTGCTGCTTGGAACGGTTGTCATTCTATTGCTCAAATTTACAAATTGAGAATTAGGGTAGGCAAGTTATGAATCTGTTGAGAGGGACCCTCCAACGGGCTCAAAACCTTGTCTTTTAATGCACCACTCAGCATAGGAACATCATCTACAAATGATGGAGTCAATAAGCTTGTCTTCTTCCCACTCCTTTTCGAGCTGTAATGTAAATTATTTTTCTTTTTCTTTTATTATGTATATATATATTTCTGTTTTTCTTCTTCTTTAGCTCGAAATAAAATATAAAAAAAAAAAAATCAGCTGTTAGGGCAGCTGGGTGGGGGTTTGTGAGGGGGAGTTACTGCCCTCTTCAACTGGCCCGTTCTACACCCTGGCTTTTTAATGCACCACACTATGCAGGGCTTACATCATACTTCACATATAACTCAATTAAACAAATATAATAATAATGATAATTAAACCCAAATTAAATCATATTGAGGATGGTAATGACAACTGGGAAGTAGCAAGATCTCAGAATATAATATGTATTAATGAACCTTTATAACAAAAGTAGCACATTCTTTTGTTCTTTATTTTGCTGTTGTTTTTATTTTATTCTTGTTCATCATTTCTTGTTACTTTGCCCTATGTTCCTTTGTTTATGATTTGCTACCTTGTAAATATGAAATGTAATGTTATTATTTTTATTTTGGGGTGGGCGCTTATAAGCCTTTGGCTTCAGCCCACTCCCTTTGAGCAGGTTAACTGCTCAAACAAATAAATAAACTAAACTAAACTAAACTTCTGTGTTGATCATGCCAGCAAGAAATGCCCTCGATAAACTAAGCAGCCAGTCAGCTCTCCAGGCAGTTCCAGGCCTCATCTTCCTCCAAAGCGTGGCAGGAACTATTTTATTATTCCTTCAGGGCTTAGGTGCTCAAACTTGTTTTTCACTGTTTTAAGGTTAAGGTGGTTAAGATGTACTTTATACTCTATATCCCGTTGGAAAATTTGTCAGAGTGCCAACCGAAGTGCCACCATGTCGGCTTTGTAAATCTGCCCTCTCAGTGTGCATTTAGCAATATGTTTTTTTTATTTTTATCTTGTCATTCAAATCATAGATGATGATGATCATAGAAGTCGTCAACAGTACTTTAAAAGCCTGAACACAGCACATGTCACACTTAAAGTCAATGTACAGCACTTTGACGCATCCCTCAATGTGGATGACAGGAACAAGGATTTTTTAATAATAATAATAATTAAAAAAAGTGCATTTTATGAGAATTTCTAGGATTAGATAATTGTGGACACTTCATCTGTGTTTATAGCACATACTAGTGCTGGGCGATATGACGATACATATCGTGGGGACGATAGAAAAGTGCCTATCGTGCCATTTCTCTTCTATCGTTTCTAACCTAATTTAATCAATTATTAAAGCAAATATTTCATTAAATAGGCCACAAGAATGTATTAGTGTTGTCTTGTCACTATGCATCCTCTAAGTTTATATTAAGTGATTATAAACAAGAATAGAAAAGAACTTTTTCGCAAAGAAACTCTGCCTTGTGGTTTTGCGACACCACCCTGCTTTACGATATCTCTGTCCGCCGCCACACCTGCTGTAGCAACGGCGACATCTAATGGACGTACACGCGGGGCTCTCTCTCCCTGTTAAACACCGCGTGGTTTCACTCTGCTTTACGCACGGCAACTAAACAGCTTTTTAGTGATGGATCTTTTTAGCGCGTGGATCTGGATTAAACACACGAGAGAGAAGAGAGGAGAGGCGTGGTGCAGGAGGTAAGAGACGGATCGGGCAGCGCGTAGAGCAGCTAAAGACGTACAATACAAACTGCTCGCCCACTGTTACTTAAACATTACATTAAAGTTGAGAAAATGGCGGTAATAAGCTCCAATTTACATGTGTTTTAGTGTAATATGAGCCTTGATATTGAGGAGCAGATGATGCTCTGAGTAAGTCGTTCTCTACGCACGAGTTTACACATTTCTGTTAAATTCGTGTTGACTCTGGTCAGATCATGTTTAGCCCATTTATCCTGCAGTCTCACATTTTTCCTGACATTGACAATATAGGCTATATAAATTATCCATAGCAAAACCACTGCTTCAAAATAAAGTTGAAAAAAAGTAAGCAATGATATTTTTGTCAAACTTTTCAAAGAATAACTGAAAACTGACTTTATTGTGGTATATCGTGATATGTATCGTTATCGTGATATAAAATATATATAATATTCATAATATATATTATATTCATAATTAAAACGCATTCATAATCTACACTTGTCTGTTTCTTTGTGTCCACCAGTCAATGAGATTCCAACCAGTGCTAAACGTATTAGTTTTTGTAAAAGATAAATATGTAGATGCATTTTCTATGCCACTCCTGCCAAGGAAGAAGGATTCTCCCTGTGGTGTTGCCGAACAGGAGGTGGATTCAGGTGCAATCTTTGCCGCAAAGTTATTCGTAACACTTATTTCAAATGATTACTTTGAATACTGAAACATTTTCAACAGCAAATCGGTTCTTTCACTTAACATATTGACAGAGTAATTTTTCTTTTAGTAATATTTGAGCTTTTACTCAAGTAATGAAACAAAGTACTTTGGCCACCACCGAGTTAAACCCATGTCCTTGTAAACCAGACAATAATGTGCACTTCACAGCTGACTTTTTCACTTAAACATTACGACTTTTATTGTCAGTCCATAAACACAGACTGAATGGAGGCTAACTCTGCAGTGTTTTTCTACTGGTCACCTGTGGCTCGCGGACCGCGGTGGAGCATAGAGGAGTGGAGTAAAACTTCACAATTCGCATTTACTCAAACATTTTGGGGGATTAAAAAAAGTCACAATTCAAGTATAATCAAGATAATGCTTTATTTATCCTTAAAAGGGACTAGATTAGCCTGGCCTTTGCCATCCGTAAACTCCGGTCAATTATCTTTTCCCTACATGTACGTCTGGGTCTGATCTCAGTGGCTGCGTTTCATCGGTTGAATTCCAACCCACTATTCAGCGAGCGGGGGAGGCGGGTGTTGTAGGTGACGTTACGCATTTGCACCGGATTTGCTGGTTGTAGTTTGAAAACAGATCCAATCATTTCAAGGGAGTTCATCCCTCCCACCTGAAAACAGAGCTCAATTGTGAAGTTCCAGACCCTCTGTATGAAATGAGTACGAGGGTATGGTAAGACCAGGCTAGGGCTTATGGAAGACTATTGGCACCTTAATTCAATTGTCTATTCATTTGTCAAATGGCTATGCATTATGTTATTTTAGTATTTATTTTGGAGTTGTGTTTTGGCAAAGTGTAATGTTATATCCAATTTTGACATTTAATGTTCTATTTCAAAAGTTCTAATGGCAATTCAATATGTAAAGTGTTGATACAATGTCTTTATAGTGCAACTTATTGGCCAGTCTAAAAAGTTCTACGTCTCTTCATATTCAGATGTTGTGCGGTCTCTTCATAGCGGCATCTGGAATGTAGATGGTTATAAATGATTAAATAAATAAATAAAACAATGTGTTGTGATGTGTGTGCCTATCAGCACAAACATGCTCCGGCTGTCCAGGTGCCTGGGTAAGACGGTTTGTGCCTGAATAACTTAGGTATTACTGATTTACTGTGAAATCTCATGATGCTTTCTAGATGCTGTTAGTACCACTATTATAATCACCCTTGCCTGTATCCGTAAACTAATTTTGAATATGGGCACTATATATAGGCACTTATAAGCTTTCTTACTTCGGCCTACTTTTGAGTTTTGTTACTGTATTTATTTTCTGCACAGCAACAATGTTAATGTAAATAATTACTCAAATAAATCCAATCAATCAACATTGGTAGTAACAGATTAGATTTGTTACACAACTCTGATCTATAATACAGGAATAGTTCTTAGCCTCATGTTTTTACAGATGTAGGAGTATTTTGTCGTCACGTTATTTAATCTGATCATCAGGATAACTGCACTGAAGAGTGTGAGAATAGAAATTAACATGAGCATACAATAAAGTATAGATAATAATAATTAAAACAAAAACACGTGCCACCACGTTTGGTTTAGTGTAAGTATTCTGCCTTTACTAGTGTGTGAGAACCAGCTTTGCAGATAGAACAGTCTCTAATGAAAACCAAGAAGCGTCTTGCTGTATTTGTGTGATTTACTGAAGTACTTTAAAACTTTAACATACAGTTACACAAAGAATGCATATGACAATCTCAAGTGGGTAAATATACAATGCAAATAGAAAATAAGTAGCTTAGAGTTAACTAAAACCTTCAAAAAACTATTGTATTAGCGAGCTATTAGCACGAGGCTAATTCACATGGGAAAAGCCATAGGGGTGCTAACGGTATTAGCGCTGGGTCTGTGATTGACAGGTCTGAGTCCTCTGACTTTGACGCTGCAGCGCTACTCGTAAACAAAGTCCGAGCATGGAGTTCCAGCGCGCTAACTTGTTTAGCAACATGTTCCACTGGGACAACTCTACAGCTCTTTCTACACAGGAGAAGCATCGTGACAGACAGAGGCTTTGTACCTGAGACTGCTCTGAGGCGTTGGCTTATTTTATTAGTGATTCTTGTAATTTACAAAGCTAGCTGCTTAGCATTGAGCAAGATCGATGTTAGCATCGCAGCTAAGGGACCGAACGTAACTGTCCTGGCTGGCTACTTTCAGAATTTACCGATCTATTTTAATGTAGACTTTTTGCTGTAGTCTACATAAGCATAGGAGATATATCTGTGTCCTCAGCAGAGCATGTGTGAGGTATAGAGACATGACTATATGTATTACAAAGCTTTATTTTATTTTTCTTACAGCAAAGTGCACAAAACATGTCACATAAACAAAAAAATAAATATATAATATTTTGCAGGAACACAGTCCTTTTGAAATTGTTTTCGGTTTGTCACTGAAGATAAAACAGAATCATCCATGTTTATCTAAAGCAGAGGTCACTAAACGGCGGACCTCGGTCCGGATCCGGACCCATGCGCCAGCCCATCCGGATCCGAACCTTGGATCCGAACTTTGGACCCGACCCGAATCCCCTCAGACGAGCGGCTGCCTCTGCGCTCCCTCTCTCTCCCTCTCTCGCTCTCCCTCCCTCGCTCTCCCACACTCCCTCTCTGACTGCACCAGAGCGGTAAACTACAGCACAGATGAACAGAAAGAGAAAGTCCTAAATCTTAGCTTCATGATACTTTTTAAATTTTTAGAAACGGTTTCGGAATGACTGAAATATGGCTCGCTAAAAACAAAAGCGGAGGACGCCCTAATTAAATATGCACGCGCGATCGTAATGCGCAAATAGTACGGTTGTTTTCCGAGCAGGTCTGAACCAGGACTAAACCTGGACTAAGCCAGGACTAAACCTGGACTAAACAGGGCTCAGTGTGTTGAACTGAGCAAAGAAACACATCACTGTCATATATTATGTGCACATTGTGTATAATAGGCTACAGTATGCACTCTGCTATTTAGGAGCCAAAACTTATTTTTAGAGCAAAAAAACAATAACAGGATTCAATTGATTGCATTATTTTCAAATCACAGAAATAGATTTTTAAAAATGGCTTAAAAATCCTGATATAACCGTGAATTAACCCCGTATGTTCCGGACCTTTGCGTGACCATTTTCTTTCATTTCGGACCTTGGTGAGATTTAATTCGTGACCCCTGATCTAAAGGCTTGACTAAGGGTCTGTAACATTGTGGACTCAAGACAACACTATTGGACACTCATTTATACAGTTTATCAGCAAAAAAAAGTGGATTTGAGGGTGAGTTTTCCTTTAAGTTGCACTCAGACCATGTGGCAATGTGCTATACAATCCAGAGGGAGGTGCTGTTTCACAACACATTAAATGAAACTTAATAGAATATTACAAGTCAAAATAAGATATGACATTCAACTTTGCCAAAAACAACTCCAAACTAAATGTCATTTTAAAAATGAATAGAACAATGAATAAAGAGGCCAAATTTCCATGTCAATATGCTATTCATTTCAAAATCTTGTAATTTGAAATATATAAAGAGATTGAATCAACACTTTACATATTGAATTGCCATTAGAACTTTTGGAATTGAACATTACAAGTCAAAATAGGATATAACATGGTACCGGTCCCCGGCCCGGTGGTTGGGGACCACTGCTTTACATGTATTATCACACACTCTCACTCCCAGATGATTTCGTTGTCTAGTGCGCTGCGCTGGTCACCAAACTATTTTAATAATCCGTTAAAATATGAAAGCCTGATTTGCCTCACGAGATGGAAGATATACAATTTCATAGAGCACTTTTCAATTAGACGTGTAATGACTTTCTCGCATGCAAGAAGTTTATTTATACAAAACAGATGGCACACAGTCACGTAGGGTCACGGGCCCAGGATTTGGCGTTATAGTAGGGTGACCAGATTTCCCAACTTAAAAACTGGGACACATTTTGGGAATATGCTGCAGGGTTCCAAATCTTGAATATCTTTTCCAACGACAACAGAGCTCCAGGATCATTCAGGCTCAAACCCCTCCATCGTGTTAAGGTGGCGGTTCCACGAGGGGAGTTTGATCACAATATATATTAAAAAAAAACAGCACTTGTTCTGATGTGCTTTGTTCAAATTAACGTTACATGTTCAAAGCCGTGAACGATTAACAAAATACAATGTCAGTTTCAGTTGCACCAAAATAAAGTGAAAGAATTAAAGGGGTCAGAAAACTTTCTGGACCCACTGTCAGCCTTTCAGCAAAAGCATAATATTTTCAAATAATAATTACCAGACTTTTCCACACAGACAGTCAGGGGTTATAACAAGTATTATTTACAGTATATATACAGTGGGGGGGGGGGGGGGGGGAGTATTTAGTCAGTCAATTGTGCAAGTTCTCCCACTTAAAAAGATGAGAGAGGCTTGTAATTTTCATCATAGGTAAACCTCAAGTATGAAAGACAGAATTTGAAAGAAAAATCCAGAAAATCACATTGTCTGATTTTTAATGACTTTATTTGCAAATTATGGTGGAAAATAAGTATTTGGTCAATAACAAAAGTTCATCTCAAGACTTTGTTATTTACCCTTTGTGGGCAATGACAGAGGTCAAACGTTTTCTGTAAGTCTTCACAAGGTTTTCACACACTGTTGCTGGTATTTTGGCCCATTCCTCCATGCAGATCTCCTCTAGAGCAGTGATGTTTTGGGGCAGGCGCTGGGAAACACGGACTTTCAATTCCCTCCAAAGATGGGGTTGAGATCTGGAGACTGGCTGGGCCACTCCAGGACCTTGAAATGCTTCTTACGAAGCCACTCCTTCGTTGCCTGGGTGGTGTGTTTGGGATCATTGTCATGCTGAAAGACCCAGCCACGTTTCATGTTCAATGCCCTTTCTGATGGAAGGAGGTTTTCACTCAAAATCTCACAATACATGGCCCCATTAATTCTTTCCTTTACACGGATCAGTCGTCCTGGTCCCTTTGCAGAAAAACAGCATGATGTTTCCACCCCCATGCTTCACAGTAGGTATGGTGTTCTTTGGATGCAACTCAGCATTCTTTCTCCTCCAAACACGACGAGTTGAGTTTTTACCAAAAAGTTCAATTTTGGTTCAATCAATCAATCAATCAATCTTTATTTATATAGCGCTTTTCATACATTTCTTGTAACACAAAGTGCTTTACAGATTTAAAAACATTATCTCACACCCACCTCCTCCCACAAATTCAAACACATTGTCGCACTCACACTCTCCCCACCCACCTTCCCAGAGACACACCACACAAGCACAACACACACACTCAAGGTAAAACAATGGACACAATGGACATAAGGCTGAGGTAAGGCTGGGTACAGATAAACCAGGTAAGGAAACACCATCCAAGGAGCCGTCTGCATCGGGAGCAGCATCTCGGCTGCAGCCACAGGGCACCAACACAGAACGCCCGGAGGAGGCACAGTAGAAACACCACACCTCCATCCAGACACCCACAGGACAGCACCCCAGCAGCCACAGCCAATCCCCGCTCCCGAGGCAGAGGGCTCCTCCAGAGGAAACTGGGAGACCATAAAAATGGTTAAAATAAGTAAAAAGTAAAGGTAAAAATAAGAATATAAGGACCACTAAGATCAGTTTGATCTGACCATATGACATTCTCCCAGTCCTCTTCTGGATCATCCAGATGCTCTCTAGCAAACTTCAGACGGGCCGGGACATGTCCTGGCTTAAGCAGGGGGACACGTCTGGCACTGCAGGAATTGAGTCCCTGATGGCGTAGTGTGTTACTGACGGTAGCCTTTGTTACTTTGGTCCCAGCTCTCTGCAGGTCATTCACTAGGTTCCCCCGTGTGGTTCTGGGATTTTTGCTCACCGTTCTTGTGATCATTTTGACCTCACGGGGTGAGATCTTGCATGGAGCCCCAGATCGAGGGAGATTATCTGTGGTCTTTTATGTCTTCCATTTTCTAATAATTGCTTCCACAGTTGATTTCTTCACACCAAGCTGCTTACCAATTGCAGATTCAGTCCTCCCAGCCTGGTGCAGGTCTACAGTTTGTTTCTGGTGTCTTTGAACAGCTCTTTGGTCTTGACCATAGTGGAGTTTGGAGTGTGACTGTTTGAGGTTGTGGACAGGTGTCTTTTATACTGATAACAAGTTCAAACGGACCATTAATACAGGTAACGAGTGGAGGACAGAGGAGCCTCTTAAAGAAGAAGTTACAGGTCTGTGAGAGACAGAAGTCTTGCTTGTTTGTTATTGACCAAATACTTATTATCCACCATAATTTCCAAATGAATTCATTAAAAATCAGACAATGTGATTTTCTGGAATTTTTTCTCTCATTTTGTCTTTTATAGTTGAGGTTTACCTATGATGAAAATTACAGGCCTCTCTCATCTTTTTAAGCGGGAGAACTTGCACAATTGTTGGTTGACTAAATACTTTTTTCCCCACTGTATATAGTTGTTGTGGTGGCTCGCTCTTGTCTCACAACAACAGGGATGGTTAAATCTCCGGATCGTGCGGGCCTCTCTGTGATGCATTTGCATGTTTCTCTCCCCGTGTCTGGATGGGTTTCCTCCGAGTGCACAGGTTTCTCCCATCAACCCAAAAAACATGCACAATAGGTGAATCCTTCAGCCAGCTTATTCTGACCATAAGGATTCTCACCAAAGGATGGGCCAAATGCAGAGCAGAACTTTCCCAACAGGGACAAGAAAGTACACATTAAAGTGGTAATGGAATGAGATTTGCTTATCCTGGGAGTTGGGAAATGTACCTATACAGTGCATCCGGAAAGTATTCACAGCGCTTCACTTTTTTCACATTTTGTTATGTTTACAACCCTAAACGTAAAGATTTTATTTTGAATTTTTTACTGAAAGTTCACACACAAGTAACTAGGGATGGGTACCGAACCCCGGTATCATAACGGCCCCGGGGCCACGTGTGCCGGTCCACCCAGACCGATAAGCTCCAGCCTTAACGGTCTTCTTAACGGGGCTGCTGCGCTCAAATAATCACTCCGCCCTCATGGATGCGTTCGCTGCATCGGATCTGTTCATCCCCGCTACCCCACACGAAAGTGCAGGGTGTCCCCCCTGCGCTCTGCCACTGCCCTGTCTCCCCTCTGCAGCCGTGTGCAGCGAGACAGGTGCGCGCGGGAAAGACACGCGGTGTTACGAGCTGCTACCGCTAACCCGCGGTAAAAAGCGAAACGTAACGACTTCGTATTGAACAGACAGACGAGCCACTCGCACTTTTCTTCTTTCACAAATACCCAAACTAAAGAGTTTCGGGTGAAGTCTATTTTTCCACAAACGGCGTACACAGTGGCATGTACGTGCACATGCGTGCGCGCTCACACGTGCACGTCAGCGCGAGCCGGTGTCGACTGGACACTGGACACAAGCTGAGAGGCAGAAAACAGTTCATTATTTTACTGCACTAAGTTTTCATTTGGACTCAGTCCCCAGAGCTACAGCCAAATCTAACCAACAGCCTTGATTTACTTGACAATAATGATTATTAAAAAAAAATAAAAAAGCATTAAGAAGTATTTTAACTCCCATATATTAAGTGTATGCGCAAAGTGGAAATGAAATGTAGAGTAATAAATAAATAATATAGACCAAGGATTAATGCCTACGTATACGGTAGTCTCAATCTACCTATAAACAGTATATTTTTCTGTTAAATTACCGATAAGAGTACCGTTAAAGTACCGGATCGATAAGGAGTATCGATAAGAGTAGTAGTATCGATAAATCCTTAACGATACCCATCCCTACAAGTAACAGACAACTGTGAAGTGAAAGCAAAATGATACATGATTCTGTTATTTTCAAAAAATAGAAAAGTGAAAAGTGGGGCGGACATAAGTATTCACACCGCATTTTTGGAGTGCATTAAATTGCCTTTATAACATTCCTAATGACTGCAGAATGTTCACACCTTGCCCTAACCATTAAATAGAGGCTACCTGTGTGTAATCTACTCTCAGTATAATTCCAGCTGTTCTGTGAGGGCCTCAGAGCTATGGTCAGAGTGAATTGGTCACTAAACAACATCATGAAGTCCAATACCACACCAGACGGGTCCGAGATAAAGTTATTGAGAAGTATAAAGCTGGGTTAGGTTATAAAAACATTTCCAAAGCTTTGAACATCTCTCAAAGTACAGTTAAATACATCATCCAGGAATAGAAAGAGTGTGGCATCACTGCAAACCTACCAAGACCCGGCTGTACTCCTAAACTTACTGACCGAACAAGGACCGCACTGACCAGAGCTGTTACCAAGAAGCCTATGATGACCCTGGATGAACTGCAGAGAGCTACAGCTCAGGTGGGGGAAACTGTACACAGGACAACTATTAGTCGTACACTGCACAAATCTGGCCTTATGCAGAGTGCATTTTTGAAAGAAAACC